>JAOXNG010000002.1:8546439-8563234 GCA_028566535.1 Scolopax minor
TTTTTAAAATTAAATGCTAATAAAGCCAACATTTTTAAATGCTGTTGTTTTAAAAAAAAAGCAATTTGATTTTTTTTTCTTTTTTTTTTATTTTTTTTTTTTTTTTTTTTTTTTTTTGTCAGGCAACTGCTTTGGTAAAACCTTCCAGGCAGTCAGAACTTCATTATGAATTCATAATCATAAAATAATTTTTTATCATAATTCATTTAAATTACATGAAACATTTTTGGAAAAAGCTCCTGAAATAAGAATGCTGATTCTATAAGCAAATTTATAAATTGCAAAAGTATCGAGCAGGCATTTTTATTGCTTGTTGCATTGTGGATCCTTTTCTGCACTGGTTGGAATTGCTGACAGGGGGAATAAGTGTGCATATAAAATGAACATAGGACTATGTGCACAGCCAAGACTACAGTTGAATGGGTAGAATTTAAACTGTGCTAAGCATGTTTGAGGTTTCCAGAGGAAATCTTTTAGCTCTGATATTAGCAAAGCTCATAGGATGAATTGACTACAGTGATGTTGGAGAGGGTGGTGGTCTTGTTGTGGGGGCTCTTTAAGGGAATGTGAACTTTTATCTCATTTGCCAAATAGCAAATGAATTGACCAGATAAATTTGGCTCTCTAAGGAAATGAAAATGCCACATTTACTTATTTCTAAAAGGGCACTTTTGTGCCTGAACTTGAAACACTGCTGAGTTCAATGGGAGAGTTAATGTATATAAACGTACATTTCATGTCCCCCCCAGTGACTCCAGAGTGGAGCTGTTGGGAGGCAAATGCAGGGGGCCTTATACAGAACAGCATGTGTTCTCAGGCTGTCATATATCATTATCTATCAGTGTGAGCATGGGGATTGAGTGAGGAACACCGGTGTTGTGGTCTTGCCTTTAACGTTGACTTGCTATGTGGTCTAATTAACCTCTAGGTTTTATGTTCTTGGGCTCTAAAAAGAGGATAATAATCATTATTTACCTGAAATGGAAGCTGTGCAGCTTAATGAGGCAGTATTTGTGAGGTTTTCAACTACAGAAGATGCTATAAAATTCAGAATAGTCATTGAAAAGAGGATTTGAGGTGTCAAGCTAGAGACATGAATTACACGACATATAGCCTTTATAACGATGGGTGATGATCTGTCATCATTGTAGAAGAAAAGGTGATATCATTAGCCAACCTCTAACATCATCATTAATTTTATATTGGATCTTATATCTTCTAAACCAGTGGTGGAATTTTTGCAGACACATCCTCCCCTAGACATCAGTGGGAATTTGGTGTTCCCAGGCTGGGGCAGGCTGCTTCTGTGGTGCCGAGCTCTGCTGGGAGCAACTGAGGAGGTGCAGCTCAGCAAAGTCCCCTCCATGCATTAAACGAGACCTGTGCTTAAGCATTTTGCTGAATCTGAGCTTTCAGAATAAGCCATGTTCAGTGCTGTGCCCCACTGCTGATCCACAGCCAGGGATGCTGGAGCTTGCTGGCAGCATCCTGTCACTGGCAAAATGCATGAAGGAGCACCAGCAGGGCTCCTGCTCTGTCTTATGTATTTCCTTTCTGGCTAACACCAATGTCACAGTAACATTAACCAGGGCAGATAAATGAAATGAGCCCTGAAAATGTTAGTGGTAAACAAACTTTGCTTTACTGATATGAAAATTTCTTCTATTTAAATAGAATTTTTAATGTAAAAAAAATGTGTAGACCAAAAGAACTTACCCAGCTGCTGTACCAGACAGCCAGCTTGTATTAAGGATATGTTTCTTGCTGTTTTACAGTCAAATAGAAAAGCCAATATTCCTTGTCATTTTTTACATATCTGCTATGGGAAAGCCAAAAGGATCCTGTACCAATAGTGCCTTTACAGTAAGACCATCTGGCGCTGTGGTTTCATGTGAGTTTTAATGTGCCAGTGCTGTGCTTGCTGCTAGCATTCTTTTCCTTTACCTGCTTTCTACCTGGTGTATGAAGAGGAAGATTTTTTTTTCTCCTCTCTTTAATACACTGCCAATCTGATATATGTTTTGAAGACAGCAGCTTCAGTTCAAACTTGAAGTATTGCTAGGGCAGGGCAATTGGTGATGAATTTTAAATGCTGTTTTTGTAAAGATGTGTCCAGTGCACTGCAGGTCATTTGAACACTCAGAGACTGCTGCAGCTTCTCACAAAAAGAGGAGGAGGAGGGTGGGAAGAGGCCTCTGCAGCAAAAGTATATGATGGCATTTGTGTTGTACAGTATAATTGCCATAGCCAGAACAAGGGATCTGAGGTTAAGCTAGGGACTGGGATGGGAATCATCTCACCTAAAGGTAGGAAATTGGTCATTTGTTTCTGTGCAGGAAGCCCAAATTTTGCTTAAAAACAATTAATTTGACCTACTTCAGTGTCAGCCATAAAATGAGATTAATTAGGACCTAGGAAGAACCTTGGTCACTACAGAGAAGCGGGACTTGACTAAGGAGAGTCCAGTCATGCCCTGGGCATCTCAGATGAATTCCACCCAGGAGTTGCACTGGGGTCACAATGAAGCAGAGGTTTTTAATACCATTTTAGAAACACATTAACACATTATCAGGGAATGATAGTCCTCTAGGCCAAGGGACACGGACCTCCTCAGAAACTCCTGGGTCAGGAAGGTAACGGCCACCTGGGGATAGTGTGGATGCCTTGTACAGCACCAGCTGCAAAGAGTTGCTTTGCATACTGCATAATGAACACATCTGCATAATAAACCTGCTGCCTTTGGGTGAGCATCAGCCCTGGCTGTGTGATGGGAAGGGGCCGCACAGAGGCTCCCTGTCCTGCCACTGGAAGGAGCTGTGTAGCTCACCTTGCTGAAGAGGGAGAAGCCAGGGAATTTCACTTGTCCTGCACCTCCTTTTCCCTATGTACACCAAGTACAGTTCTTCTCTTCTTCACGGTGCATGGCACTGTATTTTCCAATTTAAGATCCTGATCTGAAACCAACTCATATAAATAGGAACACTTCATATAGTAGTACAATTTGAATGAAGTCTTTACTGTATTTTCTTCTCAAGTTTCTCCAAAATTCCCTTGTAATAAATTCTTAAAACTGGCATCTGATTTCTTGTTAAAATCTGTATGAAAAAAATCAGTTTTTCCTAACCAAAAATCAAGAAACATGTAATTTTTTTCTACTTAGGATATTTGTTCCATTTCCCCCTTCACAGATTAAGATACACCTGCCAAAACAAGACTTTTTGGTTTTATTGGGCATTTAGAATGTGCATTTATTCATAAGGTAATTTTATCTAATTTGATCTGAAAGTAATCTCTCTTTCATTATACAAATAACTATGAAGGCTTTTCCTGCAAGTGCATAAATACTATCTAAAAATTCTGTTGTCATTCCTGATTAGGAAATACAGCTACAGTCAGGCCAAAAACTAACAAAATGTATATCTTCAAAGAAGCTGAGGCTTCCTGCTTTATTTTTTTTTTCCCTGATCAAAACCCTGTAAAGAATCAATGGCCTTTTTGCTCTGTGTGTGTGTCACAAGATTTCAAGCTTCCTTGTAATCGCTGTAATCTAACAGAATGCTGTTGAATGCTGAATATCCAGGATGTGTCATTAAGCACCAAGCAGGGAAAGCTTTAAGCTTGAATTGCAGAGTGCCAAATTCTGACTTAATTTATATTACTTGCCATAACATCTGTCAGAGGATGGACATAATTATAACCCTCCTCTTCTTGTTTAATCCCCTTTTGCTTTCCCTCTGTTCACCTCTCAGCTCTCACCAGAGCGCCAGACGTCTGGCTAGGAACTGGAATGTGTCGCCCAAATGGAGACCTGGGTCTGTAAAGACAAAACCTAGTGTAAGATATTTTTTTATTTGCTGCATGCTGACAAATACAATATAGGTTTGAAAATGTGGGGTTTTTTACTACTGATAGACTGCAGATCTCATCTGGAAACAAAAAAGAATGTATGGAGGTAGGTGTTAGTTGGTGTTTTTCATAACTGCTTTGAGGTATCAAGGAACTTTGGGACTACCTATTTTAAGGTTTTGTTTTGCCACCTATCACTGCAGTATCTGTACATGTACCATATAAAACAGACTAGGAGAACAAAGACCATAGCAGACCTCATGAATGTTTGACTCATCAGCTTCTCTTCTGTTTACAGAAAGTTTGGCCTAGATGAAAAATATTGTCTCTAAGTACCAGGAAAGGCTTTCAATTCTGCTAGTCTAGTTTGAGAATTTAGAACTATTAGAGAGTAGGGAATTAAGAAGCGTTTTTTTAAAATACAGAATTAGATATCTAGCTATTAGTTATTTAGAAAAGTGTCAGGGAAGAAACCTATCATGAATTAGCAATCAGATTTGTTTCCTGAGCAGCCTTCACTGCAGTGTTAACAGAGTGTCTGAGATGTCTTGACATCAACATTCAAACAGTGGTCCAAACCACAACAAATAGCAACAGGCAGAAATACATTGTTTCTTTCCCAGAGTTTCTTTTTGTGAAGTCTTTGTTTTATTCATAATTTGTTGTCTAGTTCTGTGCTCAGAAAATGATTCATCTCTCACGATTTTTCATATCAGATATCCATACTGCACGACTACTGGATTTTATTTGTTTCATAATTTCCAGCCTAGAATCTTTAAAAGAAGTTTAGGTTCTTTTCTTTCATTGGCTACCACCAGCACTAAAGATTATGCAAGCCAAATTAGAAAGACAAATATCAAATTTAACATAGAAGGAAAACAACAACAACAAAAAAATTAAATTTAGAAATGCTCTCTTTTTTTTTTCTTTAAATGTGCCTACTAGCTTTGTTTCCAGCAGAAGTCTGTTTTGCGACTCCCCAAAACACATCAAGTAAATAGGAGTGGAGACATGGAATGAAGAGAATATGTTAATCAAGTCAGGTTTACCTGCAAACCATTACTTGGAGGTTGGCTCCACTGGGCTCAACTGAGCCTGCTAAAGGACAGCAGAAAGGATCAGTGAGTGATTTAGCTATTACAGGTCCTCTTGGAGCTATGAGCTGCCCAATATTGCCTCCCAAAGAAGGACTAGCTCTGCCAGCTGTCTTGCTTTGCTTGGATAAGTCATGTTTGCTGAAACAGTAGGGTTTTGTAAACATGGCTCATTTTCATTGAAATTACCAAGGGGACGATTACACTGGGAGATTAGCAGCCAGATACAAGGAGGCAGTGACTTTCAGAAAGTGTTTTTCTAAGCTCTTTTGTGTACAAAGTTATTTAACTGAGTGATTTTTATTTATTTCTTTTTTAAAGTATCAGTAATGCCCTAAATTGAATGTAGCCATTTTGTATGGCTCTTCTGCCTGTTTCTGTGACTGACATTAAAAAGAGCAATCATTCTAATTGGAGGTCCAGTTGACAAAGAGCCAATGCCCATGTGATCTAAACAACCCATTGGGAAGGACAGCAATGATGCAATCAGGTCTCTGAGAAAAAAAGCTATAAATGTGAGAGTGGAGGAGTCAGGGAGAATGATGTAAGGGTAGATAACTGAGAAAACTCTCCAAACTACAGAAAAAACAGTGCTTCATAGTAGCAAAGCCTCTCCTGTAATTAGCCAGCAAATAAAGAGGACAACGATGACATTGAAAGCAAAGATTTTGAGGGATAAAGTAGGAAAGGAGGTTGTGCTGAGAGTAATGGCCATTTGCTGAAATATGGACTTCTTTTTAATTTAGAGGCTAGTGCTTGTACTTTTCATTAACATGTAAATATTTGCTTATCTCCTCAGCTAATCAAAGTAGCATCACACCAGGGATATAATAAAAACAATTGTATGAAACTGTTCTTTTTCTGTGGAAGCTGTTTTGGTGAAGCTGGAATGTCCTTGCCAATTGTTACTAAAAATATTACGTAAATAATTGAAATAAATAAATAAAGCTGAGATGTGCAAAAGCCAAAGGCTGGCTGTGTGCAGCACACGCTTCACCTGTTGGCCAAGGTCTGTGCTTCTGGGCTATGTTTACTTTGCTTCCAGGAACAATCTGCTGAGAGATCTTTTTCAAGACTGGAAGTTGAATCCTCAAGTCAAGAGATGTGCAGTGAATTGAAATTGCTGTTTTCTGGCCAGCCATCATTGCTTGCCTATTAGAAGATACACAGAAGTACAATAGCAGCAGAATTATTCTCTTTGGCGTCCCACGAATCAGTAACATCTGTATTCCAAATTCTTCCCTCTGTATTGCTTGCTGCCTTTTTTACTTTTTTATTATTTTTTTTTCTGGTGGGGTCACTGCCATTGCTATTGTTTTAGTTGCAGCTGATGAGTCGTGGGCTTTTGAAATCATTAGTGATTCCAATGAGCTGTAGAGACAGAATAGTAGCATTTCTGCCTTGCTGTTCTAAGTCTCCCATGAAAGTGAAATCCATACAGAACTTAATTACATTTTATATCTTATGTGTTGTTTTAATATAACTAATATTTACAAATGGATTTGACAAATATAATTGTGTTTAAAGCAAGGACCCCCTCTGTGTTGTCTTTTCAAGTTACTGCAAAGAAATCCGAAAGAATGAGTTCTTTAGGAAACTTTAATTACTAGCTGATTTCATTGACCTACTAGGCTGGTGTCATCTGCCTTCCAGTCTTTTTCAAATCATTCCTCTGTCATTTAGATGTTTAGGGATCCATTAGTATGTGGCCATAATAATTACAAATTATAATGATTAAATTTAGGGGTTTCTGCTGGAAAGTGTTATTCTCATTGCAGCCAAAGGCAAAATACAACCTCAGATTTCTGATCTATTTTTTGTACTAAGTGGATGAGATTTGCGGATGAGTGTAGGAGGAAGAAAGCAGCTGATGGGAAGCTTATGGAGTAAAGAAGGCATTTTGTGGAGTCTTTTTGAAAGCCCTGACTCACATCTTTCTGTTAGAGGACGTTCCGGTTTCTTTTTCCTGGCCACAGCCTAAAGCAGGTCTTGAGCAGTAAAGGTTGTAGGTTTGGTTTCAGTTCTCTGACCTAGCCTTCTTCGTCAGTTTTGTGTTTTGACATTGAATTTCTACAGTTTTAAACACAGTAAAGGATATGACTGCAGGCATTTAACTAACTAATACTAACAAGTTCATCTGATGTCTTTTGCTTCTATTTAAGGAGCTGTTTACTGGAAAAAAGACAACTGTGTGGTGGTAAAAGCTAACTGTGCATTCTCATGACTGAATATATCTGTCAATTAAAGCATTCTTTGAGGTGCTCCCTCAAATTCTCTCTGACCAGTCTTCTGACCCCCTCATCTGCTGTCAGACTACTAGTTTGAAAAGCTGATTTTTTTGTGCTTTTTTTCAAACTGAATTTTCAGAATATCCAAAGGTATTACTCATTTTAAAGACAATTCATACTGGAGAGGGGGACCATCAGAAACTAGACAGAAGACAACTCCCATTCCTCTCCTAAATGTGACAGAAAGAATAGTGAGTTCAATGATTTCTAATAGCCAGTTGGGATATGGAAAAAATCTAAGCCCCTATCCCTTCTCCAGTCCTAGATTTTTCATATGCAAGTCCAAGAGAGAAGGAGTGGTAGATTGTTTTGAATTATTTCTCATCCTTTTGCTGTCAAAGGTGAAGAGGTAGCTTTAATCTAGGCAGCCAGCACTGCTGTGACTTCATGTTTTGTAATAAAACTTCTGAGTGCTGTAGCTCATCTGTAATGAATTCTTCAGTAAATAAAGAGGTCTATGACACATCAGGCATCCCTTATGTGCCCTGATGTTCCCTGCTGCAGAGCTCTGTTCACATGCTACAGAAATTGAGGTTTGCTGTGTAAAATACTCAAAAGGCCCTGCCTGTAAATATTGGACTACGACTTGCAATTTTAACTCTACCACTTGCTTTTCTTAGTTTAACAGCAACAGCTAAGTAAAAGTTTATTTTCTGTACGTTTTAGGAAATGCAACGATCAAACTAATTTTTAACCAGGCTAACCTTTCTGTCACAGTATTAGCTTTATGCCTTTGTTGCTTTTTTTAATTTCCTTTGTCACCTTTGTAAGCAGTTGAAGTAGACATTTTACTTCAAAAATCCTGTCTCTTACATTAGGCTAGAACAGGAAGGTAAAAATAAAAAAAAAAAACCAAAAGAAACCTCAAAACAATTCTTGCTTGATAAATGAATTAATCTCTTTTCCAGGAGAAGAGAGAGGAAAGCAAAACACAATTAATTTAACAGATTTTCCATCTTAATGTTTCAGGGGAGATTGATGCTGTTTACATAACAGATGAACTTACCTACCTTTGTTCCAACACAGCTGCTGTTAGTTAGCCAGATGTGACCCAAGAGATGCCCTAAGCACATTTTTGTTTAATTGGGCAATGTATCTGTTTTGGGGCATATAAGGTGTGACTGACAAACATCTGCCATGATCACAACTGTCTCTGCATTAGAAATTTGCAAATAGATTTGGCCCGCCTCAACATGTACTGGCATCTTCTGGAAACTTTTCAAACATATCAGTGAAGATTTAGAAATGTTTCTACCTTGAATATTCAATTTTTATTTTCTCTTATTTTCTTCTCTCAACATCCTTTATTAACACAGTCATTTACAGGAAAGTTGAGAATCTGCAGGGGCTTTTAAGTTGGTTTTGCTTTTTTGATGCTATTATCGTTTGGTTTTTGTTTGTGGTGTTTTGTTTTTTTTTTTTAATATCACTCACCTTTAGCAAAAATTTACAATACTCTGGCTGGGACATCTCTCATGTAAATAGATATCCCCTAGATCCTGAATGGAATTGTCTTCCCTGCTGAAGAATCCTAGTTCTTGCCTTTCCTTCCAGATGACTCCTCTTAATGGTAGAAAGCAGCCTGTGGCAGACTTCCATGCTATCCTAACACTATGCCAAATGAAAGCTGCTTCACTCTTTTGTTTTCTCTTGCAGGATGTTTTGTGGTTTAAATCAAACATTCCTCCTTCATATGTAAAACTAGGAGGGAATCAAAACAGGTCTATTTTTCTTGGGGAATTGTAAGAATGCAAACTGTTTCCTATACCAGATACCTGACAAGTAACAAACCAGCTACCACAGTCTAGAATTAATTTGTGTTGTGGTGGAGAATTTGTCTTCGTCATGCATTTATAAGTTTTGCCATGGACATGGTAAGGAGTTTATCTATTCAATTAGCACCGACAGATACAAGGTCTTCAGGGAAGAAGATAGGGCATTGTGGCTGAAGCAGCTCTGGCAAAGAAGCCTTCCTACAGCGTGAACTCCCACTTACTGTCAGAGCTGACTATAATTCTGTTGGTTGAGGAGCTGCATTAAAATAAGAGCTGGGAAAGGCTGAGGGAAGTCTTGGCTGTTTCTGACACAAGTACACGATTACATGTGTACTTGTCTGAAGTTCTAGAATGCATACTAATCACCACCAATGCTCTGCTGCTGTTTTTTCGTAGGATATAGACTCTTGGTAATACCTGCTTTATCTTAAAAAAAAAAAAAAAAGTAAATCAGTTGATATATCCAATGTATCCCTTTTTATAATAAAATGTCTTTTGGGTTACCATCCTAGGACCAAACCAGATTCTCTACAATGTAAATGAATTTCAGTCAGATTGCTTGGATGTATACAAAATGAAGATGAAATATCACTAACCTTTTACAGGTTTTTCCAGTTGTTAGACTGGAAGAATACATATGTTTTCTCATTCCCGCAGACAGCATTATTTTCTTGACTAAATCAGGAAACCCTCCCTTATTTTTACCAAATAATTAAACCACTGATGAATTTCAAACTGATAGCAAATATTTCTACACTTCTGTGACTTTGCCCATCAAGTTCAGAAAAACTCAGTTTATCTTTGAAATAATAACTTAGATGAAATTTTTTAATCTGGCCCAGGTGCTGTCAAAGCAACAGATCTGTCATGTCTGGGATGTTTCTTTGGAATAGTAAGCCGCTATTCCAAAAGGCTGTTGCTTGCTTTTCCACTGGTCTGTACATTTCTGCAAATATCTTGGATTAGCAACAAGATCTGGAATTGTGAGAAAATAATGGTTCAGTTTGGTAAATAAAAAACTATACACTTATGCAAAAGAAATCCATACTCCATCTTCCTTACTTTGTGATTGCATCAACTAGTAATTTCTAGTCACATGAAGAAATAGGGATGTCAGCATGTCACTTGCATCAGTTAGAAGGAAACAGACATGGAAAAAAACACTGATTTGGGAAAGCTGACTTCTTTTCTTTTTCTCTTTTGTTAGTTCTGTCCATGCCCTTCAAATGAAATAACTGTCTGCACAACATGCATATCCAGAAATTCCAAAATCAGCAAAAGGTAAAGAATATGATTTTTTTATTTGTCCACTGCTTATCTCTAAACATAGTAGAAGTAGGATCAGACGAACTTTTTCAGATGTAGTCTCTGCAGACTTTTCAGAACCAATATTTACTGTTCCAGCTTTTCCTTTAACTTTCATGTGAACACAGAAGTCTTACCTAGAGCTTGAAAAATCATGGGGAATTTCTTTAGCAGTTTCTATTTATACTCTTAGCGCTAAATAATTTTTGAAATTGTGTTTTATAGCTCTCGTCAATCCACTGAGAAACCAATTTCCTAGAAAATAGTCATTGGGTTTTGTGCACAACTGATTTGTTCGTAACTTGAACTGCAAATCATCAGGCTCTCCACTTCTGTTACACAGGCTGCTTTCCTCTTGGATTTTGGCCTGTGTGTCTATCTCACCTTACTCATGATTTAGTGTAGACACATAGCAGTTTCTATTTCTGAGACAAGGTAGAAATAAGGTTTAATACTTGCATGTATTTTGTGGTGGAAGAGATAGTGGGAAGGAAATGAAATTAAATAATTTCTTTCAAAAAGCATGAGAAAAAGTTCCCCAAAGAAGTCTGTCTCTTTTGGTGATCTTACTACATGTTCTTGAAACTAGAAGACAAATTAGATAGAAAATCTAGCCTCCTTAAAAACTTTTACCACTTCAAAGAGTGCGCAACTGTGATATAGAGAAGGCACAATTAACATCAACCCTGACAGTGTTGTAAAACGTATGCTCAAAATGAATCACCAAAATAATGTAATGTAATTTTTCCTATTATCACCAAAAATACACATTATTATAAAGTAGACCTAGTTTATACTAATTAAAGCACTCACCTGTTTTAGATAGAAGGACCACGTGAAATAGTGACAAATAGTGAATGGTGAAATATTGAATCATATATTACTTTTATTATCATCTCAACCCCATATTTAACCTAGTGATTACAGCAGTCGGGGTAAGGGATGTAAGAGGTGTTCTCTGTATCAGTTGGGCCTGAATTCCCAATGCCTTCCAGCTTTTTTTCAACACACAAGAGTAGGAAAATCTGTTAAAAGAACAAAATTCAGAAATAAAGAATAAGATGGTAGACAACAAGGAAAAATGAGGTAACAAAACCAGTAAGAACAGTAGTAGCATAAGGGATTCAGCTAGTGAAAGTGTGGCAACAAATATTGAAAAGAAAATAGATGTGATTAATGAACAAGTGCTGCTGTGCCTTTGCTTGTTAATGAAGGGAACATGAGCAAAAGTGGAGAAAAGGGAGCTTCTGAGGCAGAATCTGAAGGTGGATATCTAGTATGACAAAAACATAATGAAAAAAAGTTTTGATTGGGACATCAATATTGAAGGACCTGTGCAAGACCCAGGAGAAGCAGAAAACAATGTTTGAAAAAACAACATGCTTCTAATGGGATGGAAGCAAGATGGCAAAGCACAACTGAAATAGACACTTTCGGGAATCAAACTCCTTAGGAAGAGGATGATAAATTAGTTCTCATACAAAAGCTACACTAAGATATACAAGCTATACTAAGATACTGAAATATACAAGTTAATTAAGCAGAATCAAATGGACAGATAAAAATAGGTCTGTAACTAAGTGTGATTGAATTGGAAATCCTGCACTAGGGAACAGAGAAAAAGCCCTTGAAGAGGAGCTGCCAAACAAGAGGTGCCCTGCTCTCCCACACACAATGGAACATGTAAAGAGAGATGGCTGGGAGCTCAGAGAGCCTCTATGGAGAGGATGAAGCAGTGAACTGGCAGCTCAGAAGCAGGAGCAAAATAATTTAGGACAAGAAGAAAATGTTTTCGAGGTCATTACAAGAGCTGTCTGGGAGAAGAGAGGACTGAGGAGAAGACAGGCTGGTAGGCAGCAGGGAGAGGAAACAAGCTGGGAAGGCAGCATGGAAATGGCAGAAAAATTTTCAAGAGGCTGAAAGGAGAATTGAATGTTGCAGAAACATCTCAGTGTGTGTGATGGTGGATGTGCCTGGACACAACCAAGTGCCTCCCTTAGTCCTGGGTTAAGAACAACAAATTAAGAGGGTTAAAAAGGATGTTTGAGGACTCTTTTGGTATTACTCTGTCATTACAAGGCTAAGTGGCTGGGGTTCTGAGGCATCACTGTTGGGGAACAGAGAAGTGATTAAAACATCTAAGGAAGAGCCTGTTGTACTAAGACTATTGAGTTCAAAAGGCTTTGAAAGAACTACAGTTTCTCTAAAGCATTTAAATACTAGCAGTATCCTCAAGTTACAGGTAGAAAAGCCATCTGGAGTTTATTTTAGGAAC
Source organism: Scolopax minor (assembly GCA_028566535.1). NCBI lineage: Eukaryota > Metazoa > Chordata > Aves > Charadriiformes > Scolopacidae > Scolopax > Scolopax minor. Next base: position 8,559,023 of record JAOXNG010000002.1, read on the forward strand.
AACAGAAAAAGCCTTCAAGGCAAAGGGCTCTGTGTTTAAAAGGGTTATGAAATCACTGAAATAGAAATCAGGAGTTATGAGCTAAAGTAATGCAGAAGAACCTGACCAGGAAATTAAACTGCATCACAGAAAGTCAGGATAAGGTGACAATTGCTTCATCGTATTGAACTGGACACTTACGTGGCAAAACAATAGCAAAAAGCTTGTTGGTGATATATCTGAAAAAAAAAAATCAAATAAAAGGATTGAAATGCAGGTGTTACTTATGACCCCAAATTAAAATGTGCATTTTCAGCAAGGGAGAGGTTGTTTTGGTTCTCAGATATCCCACCTAAGAACAATAGCAGGATAGCTGGTGAGGTGGAGACTTGTTCAAGGTAGAAGCAAACCTGCAACAATTCACAAAAGAGACGGCATGGAATTACTTCTGTAGTTTGGTCCTGTGTTAGAACAAGCTCTGAAGGAGAGCATTGAGCTCAGATGTTCAATTGAGTTACCGTATGTCAGCTGAAGTATCTCAGGAGCCTGGGTATGTGTCTGTAGCCTCTAGTTTGAAGTAAAAACTGTTGTTTCAAAGCAGAGTGAAATCTCGACTGTTGGAGCAGAAGGATGCTGTTTCCCACTGGTGTAGTGGGAACAAAACTAAAAACAATAAGCTTGCTGCTAGATAGTTCAGTCAGCCTAAAAGGCATGTATGTTACAATTGCTTAATTCAACAGGGAACTCAGCTCAGTGAGTTCTTTGCAGGACTATTTTTCTATTGTAGACATTAATAACATTCAGTGCAGGTGTAAAATGTTAGTGCTCTGACTTTATTATTCAGTTTTTTCAATGCATTGACTTAAGTTTCTTGACCCTCAATCCTATCCTGTCTAAAATGAAATCTCTACCCAGAAAACACCTTGAAGCAGCACTTCACAGCTCTGTGACAACCAATGAGTCTTATCAGGTCAATGCATTAAAGTCATAGCAAGCTTGTTAACCAGATCCTGGCAATCAGTGATGCAATGTAAAGTCACTTTCAGGAAATATTCTATGCTTCCAAAAGACACCTGCAGTCTGTAAAGATATTCTAGTTTCTCCTGATTTTTGCACACAAAGTAGCAGAAGTGAACTCAAAGAATGTCTTATATGTCCCTCTTGGAGCACTTATGGTGTTTGCAGCCATTTGCAAAGTCATAAAACTACACGTATTGTTAAAAGTGTTTATTGAATATGAGAAAAAAAACCCCATAGAGTTTTGCTTTGAACCTAAGCAGGATACAAATAGCTTAACTGAATGCACGTCTCATTACATTTCTCTGAATATGTCCCACCTCTGTTTGGAGGTTGTGGTGGGAGGGAATCGTCAAAGACAGTATTTTGGACAAGCACCAGTGTTGAGCAGGTCAGGAAAAAACACCACTTGTAGTGTAGGCCAGTCAGTATGTGAGATTTTGGGTGAAATAGTTTTTCTAATAGTTTCTCCATAATGTTTTATTTTTCTCAGTAAGGTGTCTATCAATGAGTAAGCTTTGGCTTTTATTTATGTATTTATTCAAGCATTTAAATATATAATTTTTATATACTGATCTAGTAAAAGTACTCTGTCTCAGCTCTGGACCGTGCTGTACAAACATTGGAAACTTCTGCCTAAAGTTTTGTACTCTGAAGTAAGAGCACAATAGGTTAGCCTAGATGGCTATATTAAAGGTTTTTTATTTTCTTAGGAACCAAAGAGATTCACTACAGTCCTGTTAATACGTAACTCTCTTAGTGTTTCTCTTGCTTCTAAATTGAAACTTGTCCAGCATGCATTGATCCCTAGCTAAGAATTGCCTGTTTTCCCCTTTTAGGCAGATTGAAATTTACCAGCTGGTTCTCCAAAGCTGGTTCAGGACAACTGGGTCTTCAGGGAACAGTAAATGCTGTAATCCTTCTAGTATTGAAAACCTTTGTAAGATAACAGCTTCATCAGAAATAAAAACTAATTAAACCAAATCAAAAAGGACTGTAACTGAGCTAATAAATGACCAACTGGGTATTGTCTAGGTATTCATGTGATGATTATATAATGCTGTTGATCTCTGGGAAAAGTCGCACCTTTGGATGAGATCAAATGCTCAAGGTTAAATTAGTAGAGATAATTTGTTAGCATCTGAGAAGGGTCAAGAAGCAATACTCCTTCATAGCGATATTAAAGGTTAAATGCCCTGGACAGTGAGTGTCACAGGAAAGAAAATGTATCCAAAGGAAATTTTAAGCCAGAGACACAAGTGCTGGGAAACTAAGTATTCCTAAACTCTTTAATTATCCATCTGCCACTACTGTTGACAATTGCTTTAATTCTCACCCTTACCTGCTGACATCCATGGGGCTGTTAAGTATATGTTGCGTCACTTCATTGGTTTCATAAAAATGGAAGCAAAATGGATGGACTAGAAAAAAGGACTAAAGATCGTTTAGAAAATCCTTTTTCTACATACCAGAAAGAGCAGAGGTCCCGATCCAGATCAGCAGGGTGTTAGAACAGAAAAACAATATATTGTGTTTTAGATGAGAAAACGAGTTATCTAAGTCAAATTAGAATTCTACACCAGCTCACTACATTTTAAACCTTTTAATTTACATTTGTAAGGTGATCCAGCCAAAGAGACATTTGACAGCAAAAAAACCCCTTTCAGAACTCATACTTACTGTTAGCTGCTTAATAGACTTTTTCTTTTCACCCCTAAGGAAGCTGAAATAAATAAAAGATGGGAAAAAATCAATATGCAAACAGGTGGAAAAATTAATTGGCTGAGAGTGTAAGCAGAATTAATTTAGATAAGGCAACATTTCTGGAATAATCTAATGTTTCAAAATAACTTCCTTTGCAAATGTTTGACCTTAAGAATAATCCACCATTGATGAAGGTGTACCAGAAATGTTTTCTTCACTTCTGGTAGTTATTGCCTATGTAAAAAAATAGAAATTAATATTATTTGTATTAATACAATGCTCTTGCTTTTTTTTTTTTTTTTTTTTAAATTCTCTTTGGTCTATCGTAATTTCTCGATTCTGGCAGGGCTTTTCTTGTCTGCCTTTCCCATTGTCTTCTGTCTCCCTTTCTCTCTCTCTCAGACACCCAAGAGCACTTCATGTATAGTTTTTATAGGTTTCTTGAAGCTGGTTGAGTTCTTTGTCCTAGAGTTTCTTAACAACATATTCATTGAATGCAGCATCCTGAGGATTAGAGCAGAGGGTAATACCAGTGCCTAGTACGTTAGAGCATGTACCTTCTACTTCCTGGTTTCAGGGAAAGCTTTGGGAAAAGTGGGACCTGTTTTTCCAGAAATCCACAGAGGAAACCACTAAGTCATCTGAGGTCTTGAGAATCCTGAGACACTGGGATGCGCTACTTCCCCTGTGCCTAAATGGGTCCAATACAAAGCTGTCTGATTTATTTCAGGTCATTTTATGCCCACTGACTCAGAAGAACAGAAGTCCATTGAAGCAAGTAGTCATGCACCCCATCTACTTGGTGGTGACTGTGCACTCAGAGATATCTGCACAAGGGTGGACTTGGCTTAACCATCCAGCTGGGGCCTCGGAAGAGATGTCTTCAAAACAAACTGGTCCTTAAACATCTCTGTGCCGAAAGAGGCAAGGCTAACCAAGTAAACATGCAGAAAAATGGAGATCCACCAAAAAAGTAGGAATGCAGGATGGAATTCTGACACGTCTGAAGATAACAGGAGCTTTATCATGGCTTTAAAAGAGCCAGAATATCATATTTAGAGTTTAATGATTTATTAGTGGAAAACATAGCAAAACAGAGGAGAGTTTTGGTAAATAATAGCAGAGACTGGAATGCAGTGGCATTAGAAAGAGAAAGTCTCTACCCCCAGGACAGTTATAACCTGGGCAGGGTGGCAGGGTGGTGTGTCACAAAGGAAGTATTTGGAGTTAACACAAACACAAATTTCTCATCAGGAGAGGGAGGAGGATGGCTCAGAAAGAGGACAGTTGTACAAACTGCAGTCTGAAACTCAGTGGAGCCTGTGCCCATGTGCTGCTTGGGGGTCGGTAGATCCAGTCTGTAAATTTGGATCTTCACGTTGCTCTGAGACTGGGAAACTTAGATCACATGCTGTGAACCACAGTCCCAGGAGACACAAGGAGACTTTAGCAAACTTGGAGGTTTTTTCATGTGTACTGGTACTGAAATGGATCTATTCAGCATTTTCCATC
>JAOXNG010000002.1:8583819-8593985 GCA_028566535.1 Scolopax minor
GGGAAGCTGATGAGGCCTTTTACAGACAACTGAAAGTAGCCTTGCAATCAGTGGCCGTGGTTCTCATGGGGGACTTCAATCACTGAGAACGCTACACAGCCAGGCATGCACAGCAATACACTATAGAGGTTCTTCTAGTGTATTGATAACTTCTTGATTCAGGTGGTGGAGGAGCCAAGAAGGAGAGGTGTACTACTGGACCTAGTTCTGACAAAGAGGGACTGGTGGAGGTTGGGGGGCAGCCTTGGCTGCAGTGACCATGAAAAGATAGAGTTCAGGATCACAGGTAATATGCACAAAACAAAAAGTAGGACTGAAACCTACTTTTTTCAGGTTTTCAGGAGTGCTAACTTTGACCAAGAAACTGCTTGGAGATATCCCATGGGTTAGGGCTCTGGAAGGTAGGGAGCTCAAGAGAGCTATTGATATTCAAATACTGCTTTCTCCAAACTCAGATTGTTGCATCCACTATTGCTAGAAATCAGGCAAGAGAAGCAGGAGACCTGTGTGGCTAGGTAAGGAATTTCTGAAAAAGCTCAAGTGGAAAAAGAAAGTTTACAGTGTGTGGAAAAGGGACTGACCACTTGGGAAGATTAGAAGAATGCAGTTAGAGTATGCAGGGATGAAACAAGGAAAGCCAAGGCCTCCTTGGAATGTTTTTTCCTTATGGTTTTCTTTGGGGAAAGGCATCTGATGTTTGCATTTTCACTTATTCTGCTGTTGACCTCAGTCATAGTTATGCATTGGTTGGTTATTTTGTTAGCTTTAAGATACATTTCTTTTTCCCTGTCTAGTGTCTTGATATATTTTTCCAAACAAGTGGCCATCTGAATGATCTAATATGGAGAGTCACAGACAGACAGGCTGCACTTTAGACTTGGCAGACAGGGACCTGAGACAGGAAGATAAATCACTTTCAGACTGCTGGGCTACTGGGGAGAGTGGATTAGGGGGTCTCTGAAGTAAACACACAGTGCCACATAACAGAGGTACTAAGAGATCAAATGATACTTTTAGCTGAATTGCGAATTGTACTCAGCTGCCTGACTCACTCCTGCAGACCAGCGGGCTGTGTGTGATGGCACAGTGAGTAGGTTGGCTCAAAGGAGCAATGCTGCTAAGGTCACATCACTGGAAAAGCTAGCCATAGACAGCGTTAGAAAGCAGAAGGGAAGAGAGTTATGGACTTAAGGACTTAGGTATCCTGTTTTCAAACACACTCTGTCGATTCCTGCCTATACATATTTATATTTTCTTCCATCTTGTTTGGAAGGAACAGACAGAATGTCATTTAAATGTCACCACTTGCTGTCCTTTTGACTTCAAACAAATATGACGAAAGGATTAGTTTTACCAGTGCTAGAGGTGAAAGTCCTTTGCTTTTCCTTTATTTCCTAGTGTCAGTGGCTGCAGCCCAGTAAGAACTGTGTCCTGGGGTGAGATATGTCCGTTCCACAACTACAATGACACATCTGTAGACATGGTCCTTGGTGAAATGAACCTCACAGGAAGGCATGCAGGGAGGAAGGAGACCAATACACTTAGTACAAGTGAGGACAGCTCCAACAGTTGCTTCTGTCAGGCAGAGCAGTCCTGCAAGGATAGAAGAATCACAGAATCAACTAGTTTGGAAGGGACCTTTTAAGATCATTTAGTCCAACCAGTAAAAAGCTTCCAGCTTTTTCATCCAGCTTCCCACCAAAGCCCAGTGGCAGGGCACAGGAAATGCTCTTTTACCAAAGCTGAGGATTTTCTGTATACAACTGAACAGGCAAGAATTTACATAGGAAGAGAAAAAAAATATTTTGAGAACTATACCACCAAACTTTGCAGAAGTGAGTCAACATGCAAAACACTGTATTTTCAGAGAATATGTCTCAGCTCTGTTATAGCGTTTTATATGTCTCTTGCAAACGGCTGCTTTCAGAAGCATCTTATACGTTCCTTGGTACCTGTAGCAATTTTGTAAACTTCTTTTAGATAGAAAACACAGGTGTACAAATGTTTAGTTTGTTTTTCTTTGAGATGAATAAGAAATGGCAGTCCAGGTGGATAAGGTGGGAATGCTTTTAACAGAGCAGTGTCTCTCTTACAGCGTTGTTACTGAATGAGGGAAGTCAGAAAATATCTATTTAGTATATGCATTATTGTGCTAATCCTAGCCTTTTCCCATAAATCATCCATGATGGTCTCTTGTGACATTTGAATTTGGAAAAATGTGAACCAGGAAGAATTTTTCTGATTTTTAAAATATAATTTGCATAGTCTCAAGTCTTCCGCTGGGATCTTATTTCATGGACTGAACCAGGCAAGTCCGCGTTTCCCTCCCGTCCTGTTTAGCTTTAATTTCCAGTCTTTAATGCTCTCTGTTTCCCCCAATAGCAGCAGGATCTTTGACCTTTCTCAAAAACTGGACCTTTAGTTCTTTTTCCTGCCTGCATCAGTGCTGGCAGGCAGGTGGCAGTAAAAAAGAGGCACCTTGGATTTCCTAAGCAATGTCAAATCCTGAGACACTAAGGAGGTCATAAGAAAAGAAAAAGAGAAAAGAGTAACTCAGTAAAGTGGCAAGTCCTGTTTCTCAGTCTGCACAGCAGGTATTGTTGCTTTGTTTGCTTTCCATGATAAGAAGCAGAAGTGTTTGGGCTTTTTTGAGATATGCCCCTCCCTTGTAATGAAACCCTTGATTTAATAAAAAGGAAGAATAGATAGAAACAAAACTGATAAACCATACGGTTAATACATTTTTAATGTTTTTTTTTTTCTTTATGGCTTCACAGCAGTAAGCTCTGTTATTTATTCTTGGAAATTTTTGTTGGCAAAAATAGAGGGTGAGCTGAAATTGATGAAAAATCCAGAAAATCAATACAGTCTTGAGAAAGAGGTAAAATGTGGAAGTGTGTGTTTGTGTGTGTTTATTCACATATCTTACAGAAGATATAAGTACTTCAGAAATAAGTACTACCATCATCACCCACTTAACACAGCTATCTTCCAAAGACAGAGAAAAATCTCATAAGGTTTGTTTTTTAGAGCTGATGCTGAACTCCCACAAATGCACATCGGTGCATGAGCTTGGCTAGAAAGCAGGGATAGTTATCTAGAAATATCAGGTTACTGTGGAAAAAAAAAAATTATTTTCAATGTCTATATGCCATACTTCTTAAAAAAGCAACATCTTCGTGTTTCAATAATAATAGACTTTTCATTCTTGATAATTTAAACATTTAATGTCCTATCAAACTTTAACTGTAACACCCTTACTAATAGCATAAACTACATAACATGCATAGTATAAGGGGAAACTATTTTTTTTTCTGTAAAAATTTTCAGAGACACACTTGAAAATGTCTTCAAGTTCACTTTTCAGGGAAAAATTAATTTCACAGAATATAAATTTCCTTGATTGCTACTTAGAACTCAGCTAAACAGTTAAAGGGAGAGAAAGGTTTATAGAGAATAAGCTGCAGTTTGCACTAAACCTTAAATCAGATATAAAGTGTTTGCACAGTAGTATACTGGCTTTCATGATCCTGAGGCCCTATTTATAATTCCAGCTTTTTAGGATGGTCTTAATGCTAGATTGCACTATACTTAAAAGGAAAATAAATTTGTAACAGGCAGTCTCAGGACTCTCTTTTGCTCTGGGCAGTGAGAGCAAAGCAGTTTCCTATTCCCTACAATGAGGGTTGGGTCTGCGATGGGAGCTAGAAGGCAGGCTATGGAGGGTTTTCTGATGACGGGAAATGCCTTGAGTAGAGAGAACTTATCATTCTTACTTGAACTTAACACAGCAAGGCGTTGTCATCTATTTTCATAACTTTGTGAACTAGTGACATGTACCATGATTGTCATCAGAAAACAACCATAAGTCACACAAATGATTTGTTTGTTTGCTTTTGTTATTTCAAGCATTATTTATGTGATTTGTTGTATGTCATACAAATATTCTGTATTGCTTGAGTTACCACTGTATTGGAGATAATATACTAAGAAAAGTACAAGACTTAAAAGAGCAGATCTTAGTTCCCAGTACTTTTTCTTAGAGGCAGTGACCATAAAAGGTTGCAAATGCAGCACTTCTTCAGTGTTGATAAAATGCAGTCAAAGAGTTGCACGAGGAACCTAACTTAAGTTCTTTTCCCTTTTTGTATCTGTTCAGGAATTTCCACTGATGCTAAGAAAGATTATACCTGTCCCATATCTAAAATAAAGCAGACTGCCAAGTCTAACAAATAGTCATATTTTTTACAAAGGACAACAAACTTCTGGAAAATCTGTTTTTTCCCGCTTCTATTTCCTTCTAAACCTTTTTGTAAAATGCAGTTGATTTTTCACAGAACAAATTTTCCTTTCTTCATTAATACTCATGCTTGACTAGAAAAGCCATCTCTACCAGGTGTGCTGAGCCTGGGTTGATGATTAGTGTGATGGTAATGATTCAGCCAAGACTACACGTCTGTGGGATAAATGATGGGCTCCAGTTAAATGTAAATAGATAGTATGTCATTCTCGTATTTTATAGTATTCTACAAACCCCTATATTTAAGGCAGAAGAGGTTACAAAACTAAAATCTCTAAAAAAGCAGGGATCAGAAAACTTAATGTTGTGTTGCTTTCAACAAAATCTGAAAAATATTTTCACCAGATACAATTTTGTAAAATCCTTTTTTAGTTCATGCTCTTTTTCACTTCTAAATATGAACACTATGCAAAGCTTCCTTAATAGGGTGAAAAATAATTTACCTTTTCTCCTAGGTTTCCTAAGGGAATAGTATAAAACCAAACCCAAACCCCACCTAGCATAAAAGCTAGATTGAATTAAAGCTTCAAAGTTCTGCTCCAAAATTCTGATTTTTATTTATGTAGCCTCTTTATCACCTTGGTAACTCTAATTATGCAAAATAACACAGTAGGAATGTGGATCCCAATTCCAGTTCTTAAACTCCTCCTTTGAAAAATTGCTCCTAGAACTTGCAAGATTGGAGGAAAACTTTACCTATGAGCACTTCAGTCGTCTTCTTCAACTTTACTATTTACTGCATTCATTGTTAACAAAAGGGGAAAATGACCCTGAAATGTACATGTATACCTTATTCTACATAAACCTGATAAATGATGTGGATTTGTAGCACTGTAATGTAACAAACTTCTCCCTATAAGACAACAAACTGACTATATGAGCAATATAGGCGGTTGTTATTGATCCTGGAGTAACTGGAGTATTAGATCTTTCCTGAGACACTGATGTAAGAGAATATGGAGAGACACAAATTTCTGCAAAGCAATAGTTTAGCTCAGAATTTTAGTATAGGGAACACCAAGACAGAAACTTGTTATATGAATTTTAATGACTGTATCTTTTTTATCCTGTCATTTGTGGGGAGGATGCGAGAGGTTTCATTAAACATTAATGGCTCTAACTGCAGTCCTCTCCTTTTCCTTTTTTCTTTCTTTTTTGTTCTCCTGATGCGATGTAAAATATATATTTGTGCGGTGGAACTGCTTTCTGCACAGTTGTGTATTGCTTGCTTGATCTTGCAATAATGGCAGTGGTTCCTACTTGGGTCAAGATCTCCCATGCAGACTACCCAGGGAGAAGGAAGGGGGTGGAGGAGGATGGAGAGGAAGCTCTTGCTGATGACAGATCATCAGCAATTTTAAATAAAATATGTATTTCAGTGAGTTTTAAGTAAAAGGCCAGCTGGATGCTCTCCATTAGCCTCAGTCTCTTGCATAGATTCCCTCTAATTCCTCGCTTGTTAAAGGATAAATTGTTAAAAAGGCAGTAAGCAGCAGGGGTGTAAGGTCCTCTCCTCTCCTCAACCCCCAAGGAACAAGACTGAGAAAGGGATAGAGAGGGACTAAATTTGAAGGCTCATTGGGTGTAAGGGCACCCCAAAGGATGCAGAGGTTATTATACATAACAGGCACTTCAAGGGCACAGTCCTGAATGACAATGAATTCTTCCAACAGCCAGTCTCTCAAATCTAAAAAACTTGCAGGGATTTCTTGGAATTTGACTGAACGTTCTCACTTTATAAATTTCTAGAGGAGCTTTGTAGGGAAATGAATAGTTCCCAAGCCAAATGAAGAAACATTAAGGCAGATAAGCATAGTCTAACACAGACACAAAGGCCAAGCACATTGGGAATCCAGTATGTGAAGGACTGTAGGGAAAAAAAATTCAGGATTCTCCAGTTCAAAAGATACATAATATTGGTTGTTTTGTAAAAGCTCCTATTTATTCAGGGGAAGCCTGCTACAAACTTAAACATTCATTGTATGATGCATATAGTGACTATAGTGTAGCAACACCAGATTCAAACATTGACATGTTTATCTTCATCCAAAGACGGTATGACATCTACATTTTCAACCAGAAGGCAGTAACCACATTGCTGTGACACATACATGCCATGCTATCTGTGATTCATTGGAAACCCTTCTCATTCAAATGACTCAAATATTTCAAGCTGTAACACTTTTATTATTTCTCTCATAGGATATGAGAAGGCTGTATGAATTGATATGAAATTTACATCTATGCTACTGAGCTTTCATTAAAATTAGTTTAAATATACTGATAAGATGGAAATCTGTTTGATACAGTGACGCTCCTGACCTGTCAAAGGGAAAAATTAGTTTTTCAAATCTTTACATTTGAACATTATGCATAATTAATATATTGTTTATATAGTTTCAATATGGAAAAATTATCACATGAAACAATACAAAAGACTCTGGGAATATACTTACCTCCTTGGAGATCAGTGTGGTATAATCATTATTCATTATTGTTTTATAGAAGTTTTTTGTGCACAGCGAGGGATGTGAAACTAAAGGAAGGCAGTCCTAGGCATTTGTGGTATACTGCTTAGCTTTTACTAGCATCTGCACTATTAGTAGATGGGATTTCCAACTGCTTTAACTCCTTCTCCATCCTCCCTTCTATCCATTTCACAGTCCTTATTGTTGCACTTTTATCATGTGCTCTTGGTAGAACTTCTATCAGCTTCTACTTCTGCCTCTCAATCACTTGTACTGTGCACACACATCATGCAAAGTAACTGGTGGGAAGGGAACAGTTACTTAGGAAGATGCTTCTTGAAGCTGCTTACTGAAGGTGGAATTCAAACCCAAAAAGTTCATCCCTCAAATTTTTTGGTCCTGTGATTAATTAATTTTCTAGTGATAATCTGTGTGTGAACTGTTTGTTCTTAAAAAAAGATTATACTCTCACATTCTTGTGACCTTTCAGAGGCAAACAAATGCTTAGATAAGTTTATTTGATAGCCTTAGAATATGAAAAAGTATTATGGGGTAATAGTTAAATATTGAAAATGTATGACATTAATATGAGTAGGATTTAAAAACATAAATACTACTATACAGTAAATATTTATTACTGAATAGGTTGTCAAGCATTGGAATGGATTGCCCAGGGAGGTGGTTGAGGCACCATCCCTGGAGGTATTCAAGAGACGAGTTGACATGGTGCTCAGGGATATGGTTTAGTGTTGGGTTGGTGTGGTGTGGGTTTTGTTGTTGTTGTTGTGTTTGGTTTTTTTCCCATTGGTTGGACTACATGAACTTAAAAGGTCCCTTCCAACCTAGGTGATACTGTGATTCTGTGATTGCACATGTTTGGCACCATCTGTACAGCTCTCTGTGTACAGTGCAGCAACAGCCTCCCCTGGGAAGCACTTTCTTTCATAGGGTAAGTGGGTATTCCTTTCTCTCAGGCATCTGGATGAGCAGTGGTGAAAATGGAAGCTGAGGAATAGCTGAAAAGGAGCTACATGTGAACAGATCAGTACCATTTCTTAGACTGTTGAACAGGAAGGGAAACCTCTTCTACACTTGCACACATTTTGTTATGTTCATTGCTCAGAGATGTACCGCAACTCTTAGTTACACTTTTCAAGCTCTTCTCTCCCCATGGAAATTTTGGATAGCAGAAAAGAATGGCACAAAATGATACAAGTTGCTATATTTGCTAGTGCTGGCCAGCAGGTCAGTTCTATACAGCCTCCCCATTTGTTTTCCTCTTCTCCCTCTGTTTCATCAGGAATATTGTATGTGACAAAAAATGCTGATTTCAAAACAAAACTTTTAAAGGAATCTTCTATACAAATTGGTGTGTTTAAATACAAATCTAAAATAGTTCTCAACAGAAACTGTTCAACTAAGCCAAGTATTTTAGTTTAGATTACTAGACCAAATCTATCTAAACTGATTCAGGGGACCCATCCAGAGGACCTGCCCATTGCTACAGCCGTAGTTTTGTAGAGGAACTCTGGTCTTTCAGATGAGACACCTCTAGGACAGGCAGAATTTTGGGGATCAGAATGTGCTGGGTTTTATAAACTTGTAACATTCACAGCATGCACAGTATTTTGGGGATGTGATAACAGGGTGATGCAGATTGGAAAGGCCCCATGTTACATCATCTTTGCTGACTGAAAGTAAAAATTCTTGAAATGGGTGGAGAAAGAATTGTTGCAGTTCCCTGCCACCCTGAAATGATAAATGCTTGAAAAACTCCCAGAATGTTATTGAGGGACCTAAAAAGTAAAATATCTATTCTGCACACAAATCTTTTAGATCTGTCAGTAGATGAATTTGATTTTTCTTGTGTTGGTTTCTATTATTTGACTGGGTATTTGTAGACAGATGGCCTCTTGTAGTGTTAATAAAAACAACTTATGTAGAATGATTGGGCTGTGTAGTAATTGGGGAAATACTGAGGGATTAGGAAAGAGGATAGCATGCCAAAACCTAGTTTCTGTTTATACACATTTAATGCCTTCTTATAACAAATTAAGCTTTTCTTCCTTGAGCATGTTCAGTTGCTCTGATCAAGTATGTCTAGAATTTGGGATACTGAAAAATTGAGGTTTGTAGGTCAAGCTTGTCTTCCTGTGACGTTTCAATGGTATAAGAAAGAAAAGTATTTTTGAGTTGACTTTATTGCTCAACCCCCTATAATTCTGAACATGTGCCAGCAAGTCTTGAAAATGCTGTGAACTCCAGATGATGCAAGAAAAGCTGGGGAGGGATTGAGCTGTGAATAGAGCTGACCAAAAGACTACTGAATTTCTTACCCCTGACTTTTTTTTTGCTGTGTATTGCTACTCCAGTCTACCTTTTGCTTTGTACTGTAGCATCCATAGAACTTTTGTTTCTCTAAAATCTTCTTAATCACAACTGTCATTCACTCTTATTTAGGAAAAATTATTTCCTTCTCTTCCCTTGAAAGAAAAATAACACCAATTTTCTCTGCTTTAGGTTTTTAGGTGACTCTTAATTGAAGATGCAAAATTTAGCCCGTAAGTATAAAATATTTTGAAACCACTCATTGATGGGTGAGTTGCAGCAGGGGGAATAGGGAAGCCTCCCCAAACTTACTGTCACAAAGACTTTTATTAGCCTAGAACTGGGAGGGAACCGAAAGTTAGATTCTTCCTTCCTGACCACAGAGAATGTGGTTGTCTACATCTGAGCTAATTCTCTGCTCAGCCTTAAAGATCAGCACAGAGAAAGAGGCACTTTTAGGATGCTGTTTGCCCAGCTGCTTGCATCAGATGAGCTGTACTGCACCCACCAAGTAGCCTTTTATCTCTGTGGACAGTTAAAGGAGTCTGCAGTTTCTAGTTCAGACACAGTTGCCCCCACTGCAGGTATCTCTGCCTTGTCACCTGAATCCCACCCCAGCTGGGATTCGGCTGCCTGCTGTTTGGTTGCAGACTCCTTTGACTGCAGTATATTGATCCTTGTGCTGAAGCAGATGTAGCTCCCTGGCCTAAGTGGTGTTTCTCCTCTTGGCTGTTGATGCCGAAACAGAATGCATCCTGTGATGAAAGGAAAGCATGTACAATGCAGTTCAAAGTATCAAAACTGTTTGCTGAGCTGGCAGGAAATTTAATTTAGCACATGGGACATAGCTGCAAAGATTAAATGTTCTTATTCAGATGAGAATGAAAGCCTTGTGATTGTCTTATCAACTGAAACATGTGTAGGGCTTCCAGTCACCAGGCCATAAAAGCACTGATTTACTTATGCACATTTCAAAGGTCTTCCTAGTCCTTCCTCTTGCTCCTCTAGAAGTGGTTTAGCTAAAGAGGATGACTGACTGTACCACTGGCATAACCTCACCTAGTTTGCAG
>JAOXNG010000002.1:8607243-8617865 GCA_028566535.1 Scolopax minor
GCTGAGTTCTCCCTGCCTTGGTCCCTCTCCTCCATCCAAACACCATTTTTCACAAAAACAGTGGCACGTTTGAGAGTTCTGCTTTTCTTTCAAGTATGATTTAAATTGTTTTCCAGGCTTGGGGGCTGGGTGTCTGCCAGCTGATTTGCACAAGCATTGTCTCTTTAGGAAGCCAGGATAAAAGAGAATTGGGAAAATTATAGACCTTAAATGAAAAAAATACAAGAACAAATAATTTAGTGAATGTCTGTACACCAGAGAAATAACATGTCGAGAAGCCTTCACTAGTTTTTTTCATTTAACCAATATCAAGATCAGTTGGAATCCATTTTCCAGATATCCTCAGTTGAACTGTGGGAAGATCTTCAATAACCCTTCATTGTGATTTGCACTGACAGACAAGACACTTGCCCAGCAAAAAAAGGGTTAAGAAAAAAGTGCAAATACGCAAACCAGTTCTCTGTCTGAAAAGGTTGCAGCATTTCCAGTCAGATCAACATAATTTCTAAAACTTGCAGGCAAACTGCAATTTCCTATTTGTGCCAAAACTAGGGCTTTTGTACAGTGTTAGATAAGTTGTTAGGAAGCCTTAAGTAGTATTGCCCTGCATCTCTGAGAATGTGAAGCCAGCATATGTCTTCATGGAGAGGTTGGGACTCATGTTCTGGAAGGGGAGAATTGCTGCCTCCCAGCTGCTGCAGATAGTTGTGCCTGCTCTGAAATAGACCCAGATCTCCTAATGATGACTGGGTCTAATATCAGGGTTTTTTCCTTGCTAGTAAAAACAGTTATTTTCACAATAAGATTCAATGCTTTCCAAAGGAGAAAAAAATGACAATTTTTACCTTAACAGGAGTAATTTGGGAAACTGGAGTCATTTTAGGAACACACTCCAACTCAGCTGGAAGTACATTAAAGGTGTTGGTGTTTGACTTTATTGAAAATGAGGAGACCTAGCAATAGCCAAGTTGAAAGCTAGTGCTGCATTAAAGGAGCTCAAGCACATCAGCAAAATGTTCAAAGGAGCCTGAAAATTTGCTGCAGAGGTGGAAAGCTCAGAAGTAGGGTGTGCGGTTTGAGTAAGGAGACTTTAGCATTGCATTTGTCTTCCCCAAACATTCATTTTTAATAAACATGACTTCACAGATTCATTCTTGTCAACTCACGTGTGTATTTTTTGCCATTTCCATCCAGCTCAACCATTCAATGTTTAAGCAAATAATGACGGCAGTGCTACTCCTGTGACAACTCTGGCGATCAGTGGTTGCAAAGTGCTGAGAATGGGTTGATGTTATTCTGTGAAGTACTGGAGTCATATCTGGCAGAAAATCACAGTCGAGTGGTTGCAGTGTTGTTGTCTTCTTTATGAAAGGCACAGAGCCATTATCTCTCAGTTACGATGTGTTGTTTGTAAAGGAATGATTTTAGGTTCATTATCTGTAGATATGCCCAGCTATACTTTGCTATTATGTTGTGATTATGAATAATACAAATAACATATAATCTTTAAAGTACATAAACAGTACATTTTAGAATCCATTAGCCCTTTAAAAATAATTAGGTATCTTTTCCTCTTTGTTAATTTGCAGCATTCAGTAATTCATACTGGGTGATCCAGTCATTAGTGAAAATTATGTTTAAGAACTAAAACTTAAATATATTCCATTCTACAAAACTCTTCCAAGGATGTTAGGAAAATTATTCTGCTGCCAGTTATATGATTTGTGAGTTAGTATATTAGAGAAATCCTTGTAGACTTAAATGTGTTGTTCTGGGTTTGTTTCCTAGGTTATGTTATGCTCATGGAGGTAGAATTTTATAATAACTAAAACAGTAAAACAAGTATTTTTTAAATATTGTCAAAGAAGAGTTTTATTTTTCTTTTTTCCTCCAATACCTTGTTGGGAAGGGAAAACCATTTCTCACTGATTTTGTCAGAATGGAATAATAAACACACAGATGGACTTACAACAATATTTTCAAAGACTGTAGAATTGTTGTCTTAAAGAACTCTGCAATGGCTACAGTAAAAATATTCTTGCAGCCCTACTACCAGTATAATTTCTTTTGGCATACAAATAAACAGGTTTCTGGCAAAAGGGTACATGCAATGAAGGTATTGTCAGATCAGGAAAGAGAGGTTCACATCAGGTCCATCTGAAAATACAAATTTGTATTTTTCAAATGGATAGGATCAGAAGGAAAAATGCTTCTGTTGCTTTAACAGTAAAGAGTGCTAATGGAAGGAGAAGAAACTGAAGGCACAAAATAAGTTGAAGGAAAATAAAATACCAGAATGTTCTTGTAGACATAGGGCTGAGGTAAGGACAAAAATATGTCTGTAGCTTTTTACTTTTTTGTGTGAAACATTTAATTCAAGATCTCAATCAAGATTAGTGATAGTGATAATAAAGGGAAAATTCATAAAATAATTCTTTACAGTAGTAGTCAGAAAGAGAGAAATAAAAATAAGCAGCACTGCTATTTCCAAATTTGTTTTATGTTAGTCATTTGGTTGTTCCAGGTTTGAGTTGAAGTGCAGGAAGGGAAGCTACAAATTAAACCTGCAGGATTTTGAGTGCAAATCTGTATTCTTTGCTCTGAAGAGTATAAGGATAATTTTCCTAAGTAATGGAACTGACACAGTGGGGCCAAGTCCTTCTATCTTCCCAAGTCCTTACTCTTTATCAGAGAAATTAACGGCTTTACAGCCTCTGAAGTACTCAGCTAAGAAGGAGTCCTTGAAGACTGAAGAGAAACTGCTGGAAGATGGTGTCTTACTCCACTTTTAATTCACAGGAAATAAGACATCAAATAAGACAGGAAATGAGAGCAGATTATGGGCACAACATCAACATGGCAGCTTCTGCAGTGGTATCTGCTGCTGCCATTGGCAACATGAGACCCAGTACATTCAAACAGCTCCGGCACAGCAGGTGAATGCACCAGTCCCCACTTGCCACTGCAAGCAGCCTGAATTGTCACATTGCACTCTTCTTTATGTTTAAGATGAAAACTTTTTCACAGCCTTCTGCAAATGTAGGTATGTCTATCTACAAAACGCAGTATGAGGAAGCTAAGATGGGCACTTCTATTGTTTTTATATCATGGGTAAATAGCCATTAATATTGTTATGGTTGTGTTTAGGAGCAACCAAAATGGACAATAAGTTGTTCATATTGGAACGAGACTGTCATCTGAATGCAGTCTGGTCAGAGGGCTGCTACACAACACAGTTCATAGCTGAAAGGGAGAAGACAGCTACAGTAGAGCTAAGAGTAGATCACAGGGTTGATAAGAGGAGGCAGAAAACTGGCGACAGCAAATGTCAGGTTATGGAGGTGAAGAGGTATAAGAAATATGGTGCCTTATTAGGAAACCCACTACAAAAGAAGAAATCAGCAGAAAAGCAGAGGAGATACATACAAGAAATATGGAATGACGTGAAGCTCTAGTTCATGATTAACTGATACCCAATTTGTGCTTAGATTTCTAGGGAGAACCTGAGCAGACATGGGCATGTGATCATACATCTGCCAAAAGTCCTATAGAACGTGATACATGTTTATTTACCAGCAAGTAAAAGTCAACTGCATTCTATAGAGGGTTTTCTGAAGGTCCAGTAGTTCTCCTTTTGGTGCTCTTCATCCTGCCTTGCATTCCCACCCATCTAGAGTCCTCCACAGTTCTCTACTGAAGCCAGGTGTGAGTGAAGCAGTGGATAGACATGGTATCACCTCCCTCATTAGTCCTGAGTTTCTTTCTTTCTGGGAGAGCAATCTTTTCTCTGATTATTTCAAATGCTGCAATGTGGAGCCTGAGGCTGCCCTTGTCAGTGTCCCAGCTAAGAATTCACACCAGCAGGTGCTTGTTTTTCCTCTAAAACTCGGTTAGAGGCAGGTATTGGATCTTACCAGCTTGAATCTGTAAGATGAAGTGGCTTCCAGAATACTTCAAGGACTTTCAGAATGTCACCTGAATATTTTTTTGTCTTGATCAGAATCATCTATCAAAAGTCAGAGAAAGGATACTGGGGAATTGGCAGAGGCTTTTTGTCATTAGAGTCAATACAAAACTCAGGTTGAAGTGAGAATAGTGAAATTTCCTCTTTGCCATGAATCCTACAAATAGCTCAGCACTGTATTCTCTCCTGTACTCTTTTGACCACTTTGCTAGCTGCATTATTGAGTTATCATAAAGGTCCATCCATAAAAGAAGAAGAAAACAGACCTGGTTTTCAGTAGCAGGGGTCATTCGGCACATAAAATCTACAATACCATGGGAAGCTGGGCTTTAGAAGAAGTGTTTATAGTCCCTTTTACATGTTCCAGAGAAACCTCTATGCTGGCACAAGGGTAGTTGTTTTGAAGGTGTTACAAGCGTCTCTATAAATTGGCCAGGAATGTCAGTTAACAACTGGGAATTCTCAGAGGGCCCATGTAAGTGTTATACTAGCCTCCCCTGAAGAGTGATTTTCAGGAAGAGGTTAAGGTTTGTCATATGTCCCAGTAAAAAAGATGAAATTTCCAAGTGCAAGACCTACTATAGCTGCTTTTACAGGAAAAAAAAAAAAACCTGTTCTACTGGACAAAATAATACAGATTTATTCATACAGACATGGGAGGGGGGGAGCAAACCTCAACAGCTTATTTATCATCAACTAGTATTTGACTGTGTCTCTTAGAATAGTTTTATTAGAAGATTGTAGAGTTCAGCAGTTGATTGTTTGTACTAGATCTGCTTTTGCTAGCTGTGATAGACCTGACATAATTATGTCTGACAATAAGCTGCCATTTCATGAGCATATGGTTAAGCTCTTGCAATAAATTATGGCACAGCATATTCCCATTATCCCCAATCTAACTGGTTGATGGAAAACAAAATAATAAAGTGTCTACTAAAAAGGTGAAGGGAGTCAGACTCTGACCCATATTTAATATTGTTAAATTATGGAATGATATCAGTAGAGTATGGGTTGTCATCTGCTGACATCTTGTTCAACAGCAAACTGAAAACAGTGTTGTCTGTGCTGCTAGAAGTGGATGTCAGAGTCAGTGGGTACTTGTAGATATGCAGAGTGACAGATAAGACAAAACAAAAATACTCAGTATGATTTAAGGTCCCAGAAGCTGCAACTGCTTGATGAAAATGAAGTTGTGCACATCTGTGATGGGAAGCCATGGCTGCAAGCAGCATGGGTGTCAAAACATGTAGCCTTGTACAACTCTGTGTGTGTCACATCACTCAGATGTGTACTGTGGAGAACTAAATAGTGCTCTTCCAGTCCTGGCGAGCAGGAGATACAGTGCAATGAACTAGTGTCATGGAGGGTAAAAACTCCAAGGGACAGCAACAAACAGTCTGTGGTTGTTGGGCAGAACAGAATCAGAACAACTGAAATTAATAGGAAAAAAAAACTATGAATCATGCTGGTCTGTCAGCATTGGGGCTCAATGCAGCCCCAGTCTGAAAGGGATGACTGTCCAGTTGTGCGTCTGTACTCCTCTGGAAATTACTACATCATGCCAAGGGAGCCATGCCCAGCTTCCATCAGGTGCATCCTCCCTCTCCCTTAGAAATTACCCCTCATTACTGTGTGATGCAGTTCCTTACCTTCAGGGGTATTCTTAATTGTAATGGCTGTTCCAGCTCTTAGGAAATGGCATTTTCTTCTCTTTCTGTGTAGTCTTCCTTCTGCAGTGTGGATTCAAAAATTAATTTAATCATAAGATATTTTCTCTTGGATACAGTGGCTAGCCTGGTGTATTTAACTATAGCACTGCTTCCTTCTCTGTTCCTCCATCCTCCCCTTAAAAATGAGAGGAGGATCTCAGGCCTGTCATGGAGAATGAATTGTCAATTTGTAAAATCCGTCAGATTAACTTATTGTTTGGACTAAGTTTTTCTCCATAGTCTTGTGCCTTGGAATAATGTGCTTTATAAAATTTAGGGACAGAATTGGATCTTTAGGAAATGGGGATCCTTAAGAAGATTTTTCACTCCTTTCTCATAGGCGAAGACTTCAGGGTCTTGCTTGGGGCTTTTCGTTCTTTGTTAGTGGGTTTTTTTCTGAGCATATGTTTATTCTCAGTTCCTGCAGACACACAGAAACATAAAAGAGAAGGGGGGAAGGAAAGGAAATGGATGAGAAAGATCTTTAGCTCTAGAAGCCTGCAGACCATGACGATAATGAATGAACCTGCATTCTGCGTATCTGTGCTAGATCGCTAACACAATCTTGATGGTCCCATTTGAGAGTTGTTCCAGGACATCAGTTTTCTTTAAGAAATACCCCACCTCACCACTGACCTTATTTTTTGAATGTAACATTAGACCTAGAGGATAGAAGGTAATGGATGGGAATTAATCTAATCTGAGAAGTTGTGAGTGTTGAGTGAAGCTGTTCTGACTGCATCTTGACTTTCCGGGCACTGTTCAGGTACAAAGTTTTGTTCAGATTTCAAAACTGCCATCAGTTCAAATTGCTGTGACAACATATCGAGTCAAGTAAGGATGTTCCAAACCTCTTCCTTAGCCATCTTGACAAAGCTGCTATATAGCATCCCCAAATGCTGGTGTTCATTTCCTGGTCAAATTAATCTGAGTTTCAAATGCAACAGAAATGTCATGCAGGAATTGAGATTACTAATATTTTTTTTGCTGCTTATTTTTTTTCTATTTTGCCTTTGAATTAACACTGCAGAAAAGACCTCTTTAAAAATGTAACTGGGTTCTACTCTCATTCCATACTAGTATGACTTCATTACTTTGATGTGGTTCTTCCTTACATCTGTTACAATCAAAAGAATAAGGCTTATTACTTTTGGAATATGGAAACCATTCTGAGTAGGCCATACTTTGCCTCTAGCATATACCCACAACTCAAACAAAAAGTGTTTTCATATCTAAAAGAGTAATTAAGAAGAAAAACCTTTTTTAATATGTTTCCATTTTACTGGCTTTTGAAAATGCTACTGCTGAAATATACCATAGAGACTAATTTCATTGTGCTTGTAGTCCAACAGAATATAGATATTATAGATATATAGATATTATTATATCTATATTATATAGATATAATAAAGAATCCCTCTGCAAAATTAACTAGCTTGTTAAAATATCTGTGAATTAACCAGAGATCACTGAGTAGTTTGATAGATATTGTGGGAGAATGCTGTGAGTTTCTTGTTTAAATGATCAACTTACTACTAACGATGATTTCTGTTCTTAAGAGGGAGAAGTAGTGTTAGAGAAAAATATGGGTTTAGTCTTTTATGTATTATTTCCTGAAGTTTACAAATTGCTCTATAGCTAATAGTTATATGTAGTAGTGATAAAAAATATTGAGCTATAAAGTCAGACTCTTAAAAAATGTAGTACTCTCTGGGGTGGAGGTATATGTAAACGTATTACAAAATATCTGGAAAATGGTGAAGATTTGTGAAAACATAGATCTTGATTACTTGAATAATGTATTTTCATGTGTTTGTGATCTGAAGTGCAAGCTCCTTGAAAAACCTCATCCTGTATGTAATATAATTAGTTCCAACTATGGAATAGCCGCACAGGGAATTAATGTGCTTGGTGCGCTTTTGGAAGAGGCACTACATCGCAGAGATGATGTTTCTGATCTAACAATGTAGATGTCTGTGCTCATGACTTCCTGCCCAATTGTACATGCTTCATACCTTTTCCCTTGACCTCAGCACCCCCTGAGCACAAGTGTAGTACATACCAAATACTTCTCTGATATCTTAGTTTAGGGCCTATTTCAAAAATACCTTCCAGCAACTCCTAATTTGAGTCTCTCCCCTCAACCCAGTCCCAAATAAATAAGTTTCTGCAAGTAGTTTTGGTTGTTTTCTTGATTTATCTTTGAGATGTCTCCCTTGGTTTCCAAAATACTGGCAGAGCTACATGCTGGCAAGTTGTGAGGTTCTTAGCGCTCAAATCCAGTGTGGCGTCTACAGAAGCATTTTGCAATCTCCTTTCCTCCTCAAAGATGTTAAAATCTGCTATTCTTCTCCACCCTCCAGAATTTTGATCTGCATCTCACTTATTGTCTGTGTTCCTCAGCTCTCTCTTAAGGAGCTGCCTTTTCCAGGGACCTTGTGTTGTTCATGTCACCTTTCATTTGTTGCTGGATTGATTCCTATTGCCCACCTTCAGTAGGAAGTGAAAGTACATGTGATTCCTATTACATTGGTGTCATGGAGAGAGAAAAACAGAGGGGTGGTTAGTCCTGAAGTAGGATTCTTTAGAGACAACAGAGTGGCAAAAAGAGAGGCAAAAAAGGGGTTAACCTGAAGAAACTTAAGTAGTGTGGCTTGAGGGATGAGGGATGAGAGAACCCTCCAGGGTACAGAGAGGGAAAACTGTCAGGTTGGAAATAATGGGATTGATGATTTTGACGCTGCAGACAGAGAAGGTTTGGATTACATTTCAGCTTTGGGTTCTTGGGCAAGCAGAAATTTCTAATAGCTTTTGGCTACTTCCATTAGCAGGTTTTGAATGCGGCACTCTGAAGTGGTTAAACCAGCAGAGCAACAAATATTTTTTGATCTACATATGTAGAACCCTCATCTTTCCAGAACAGGAGTCTCCTGCACTCAGTTAAGCAGGAGTGGAACTGTGGGATCTAAAAATAACAAGTGCTTTGTTCCCTGAAGTTTTTTCAGAGAGCCAGCAAAGAAAAGCTCTTTTACTTTGCCTAAAAACAGGTAGCAGGTTTCACAGTAGTCTTTGGAAAGGAGGAGAGGGAGAAAAGAATATGGCATTTGCATTTTAACTACAGACGGGAAATAAATGTTGACAGAGTTGAGTATTCAGAAAATTGCTGGGGTTTTCCATATTTTTCAGAGGGGAAAGCAGGGCTTTTTGGGTTGTTTGTGTGTTTACTTGGAAGGCACTGCATTGCAGGGTGAGGAGGGGAGAGAAGGCCTTGAGATAGTACATGAAAACAAACATTAAATGTGTTCTGGGGTTGTCCTACCTCCACACTAGCAAAAATGTGGAGGCTTCTGTTCTCCAGACTTTGTGTCGGAATACTTTCAGCAAGCTGAAAGCAGCTCTGAGATGTGTCAAGTGGGGAGGAGAGATTGTCCCAAAGAAACTAGGGTTTGATTAGTTCAGATACCAAGCACCCTAAAACCTGCTGAGTATGAGCAGAGACATTAAAGTAAATGATCTCTTGTCTAACTGTTGTCCATTTAACTCTTCAAACCCTTAGCTCTTCCTTGTCCCCCTTTCATTCAGAAAAAATCAGCACACTGCTCTTTAACATGACTTTTATCAGGTGGGTTATTTCCTTCTCTGTCCTCTGCCCCTGTTTCTGGCTAAAATACAACCAGTGAAACACCAGAGTACAGCAAACCAGCTGTAAATTTGCCAGCTATATAGCAAACATCTCTCTTTGTACTTAGGGTAAACAGAATCACATTTTAATAAAAGTGGAAAAAGGAATAGGCAGACATAATGTGATAAACTGTGTAAATTCCAGAGACTTAAAAATTTAGTAAGCAACAAAAATCTATTAGGGATACAATAAGAAGAATATTCATAGCAGTACTTCTAATTAATGTGTGAAATATTCTGAAAAAGCTTTTGAATTATGTATGATGGCCTATTGCTTAACTGGAGACAAAAAAACTTGGCTTCTAATTCTGGCAAAGTCCTTTATTATGCAGGCTTTTGGTAAATCACTCCCCTTCAGTTTATCCCTTAATGTCATTGGGGAGAACCCGAGACAGAATTCAGGTTGAGACAACTTCCCAACACACGTCTCTCTCCCAGATAGGAAAGTCACCTCCAAGTCACACTTGGTTTTAGTGTTAAGAGAAAGTGCAGGCCCCTGCACGCTGTGCACACAGGCATGCTGTGGATGTGGATGTGCACGGGCAGCACCTCCCCTGTGCGATATAAAGCAATCTCAGCGAGGTGCTGCATCCTGAACCATCATGCTTCTGCTTTAAGTCATTGCTTTTGCTTGGAAGGGAGCTCACAAGTGCTTAGCAGACAGGAGCAGCTGAAAACACACTTAGGGGATAAGGCTGGGCAGCATTTTGTCCATTATGCAAATCTTGTGTTTCCTTCCCCAGCAGAACATGCTTACTGCAGATCAGGACATTGTGCATATGACTTTGGAGCAGATTTATTAAGTCCTCTGGGTCTGCATCTGCTTATTATTGCATTTATGCCACGTAGCAGACATGACTAGATCTAGAAGTTCTTATAATACTACTCCGTAAGGGAGGAATCAGCTGGTACCAATGCCAAACTGTATTTGTATGTGTTTGTGCATGTGTATGTTTGGCAGGGACAGCAATAAATCTGTTATGTTCTTTCCATCTAAATACAAAAAAAAAAATGCTGGTTTTGTCTGGCATTTTTAAACAGGGAAGTGTCACGGGACTGTGAGTGATATGCATATGCAGGAATTAATGAATAATGTATTCCAGAGTTTTATTTAAAACCCAGAGAAAGTTTTGACAATGCTTTGCTTTGCTTTACGACCCTATTTTTATTTAAGTTGCCTCTTAACTCCACTGCTTCTGTTGGAACAGAAGGTGTGTTCATCACACTGGTGCTGGTCACCATAGTTACCTGCTGTGGCTTCGGGGGTG
>JAOXNG010000002.1:8622370-8638796 GCA_028566535.1 Scolopax minor
AAAAAAAAAAAAAAAAAAAAAAAAAAAAAAGAGGCCCCAAGTGGGATATTTCAAATGCACACAATAAATGATATGCCGAGGAGACTGCACTGGGTCTGTTTCAAATCAGTAGTAGTACAGCCTTTAATTCACAGCTGCAAATTAGCTCTCCTTACCTTCTCAGCACAAGTGATTGAAATGTTAATTCTATTCACCTGGTCTCCTGGTTTTAATTTTTTTCAAATACTAACCCTTAATATGACATCATTACAGCTTTTATTGCTAAACACACTTTTGCTTCCTTAGTTTGGGAAACACTAGCAATACAACTCTATTGTAATATAAATACAAAGGGTGTATCTTAGAAAAAGAAGTATCTATACCACAATACTGTTTTCTTAGCCTAAGTACATGCCATAAGAAAACAACAGTCTTTGAAATTTATTATCAGTGGACCTGGAAATATCCCAGAGGTACATTTCATTTTTGGTTTGTGTCTCTCCCCTCTCTGTCAGCTGTGTTGGCCGCAGTTACTTACACATCTTTAGGGAGAAACAGATGTCAGCAATAAAGCCAATAATAAAGCTGATTCAGTTTTTAGCTATTAGCCAAGATCTGTAAACAGGTATCTCGATGATACTCTGCATTTGCCGTGATAAATGGGAAAGCATTTAACCTGGAAAGCCTTCAAGACAATGTAGTTATTTCCAGAGGGATTAACAGTAACTGGACTGTAATCATGTTCAAAATCATCTTGTTTTCCCTTTGGCAGAGGTCCATTTTCACCTTTTGAACAACAAATGCTATTGCCTGAGGACAGCACACATCCAGGGATCTTCCCTTCAAAATGGCACCAGTGTGACTTCCAAAATTTCCCTTCTCTTTTTTTTTTTATTTTTTTTAAAATTTATTTATTTTTCTTAGAAAGCAAGAAAAATTGGTCATGCATGCTCCGAATAAATAATTCTAATACTAGGTACATACCAGTGTTAGCTGTTTGGGTTAAACATCACAGGAGATGGTGACCAGTACGTGGAAATATATTACTGGAAACAAATTCAACTTTACTGGTGTGCTTATTCTCTTCTTGGGACTCAAGTGCTCTGTGAAATGAGGTCTCTGTAAGCCAGCCATGGCAGCCACCAGAGGCACTCACTACTTCGGTTAAGCTGTAAGTCAAGACAAGTGTGAAGTAGCTTTCTGGCTGCTGCTGGCCCCCAGGTGGAGGCTGAAGAGCCAAGGTAAGCATCAGCTCTGCTGGTGCCTGGGAAGGGGCTGAGGGCAAAGCCCAGGGCAAGCAGAAAGGATAAGGCAGACTTTTCACTAGTGACCACTGTTTTTGACATGAGAGATGCTGCTACTGATCCCTGCAAGACAGTAATCACATGCACTCCCAATATGAAGAAAGGTATTCAACTGACAAAGTGATATCATCTGAGAAACCATTAGCTTTCTAATGACTTTTGGAGGTCTCTAAAATCAGCCACTTACTGATTGTTCACACTACCGGAAATTTGAGTAAAACATTGTAGGCTTTTTCCATGGCTGAAAAGTTAGGACACTTTTTTTCTGTATTCTACAAACAAAATTAATATAAAAATAATAGACTTTTCTCAAGAGGCTTTAAAAGTTCCATTTGCAAGTGCTTCCTTTATTATTCTCATAGTTATCCCAGTACCAACATTAACTTTTCTCCTCAGTACCCTCCTTTTGAAAAAAGCCCCCACAGACCCAACCATTTATAAGTGCAAAGTTTATTACCTGTACTTCTCTTATTCCTAGGAATTAACAGTTCCCTGAGATTTTTGATCCTGCTTCCTGATCAGACTGTCTTCTCTTCATTAGTTTTGCTACCTCACCATCACTAGCCAGTTTTGCTCCCTGATATAGACTCCCTTCATGGATGACAAATAATATGAGAACTGAATAAGAGGGGGTTCATTCTCTGAAATTATGCTATATAGACTCCAGCAAGAAGAGGGAAAATGGCTAATGAAATACAGAGTTTGGAAGTTTTGTGTTTTCCTGAGAATTTAGTTAGGCTCAACTCATCTGGGGATTAGACTTAGCTCCTTGATGGCTAACTTATGATAAACTTCTTTGCAAGCATTATTTCTGTCTCTCCCAGAGTGGCACAGGAAGGTCCTTTCCATTGCAATCTAGGACAACTTTCCCCAGCCACACACTGGAGCAGGATGGTTCCAGTGAGGCATGAGGGGGACTGTCAAAGGAGTCTTTTTGAGATCTGGTGGTTAGATAAGCAAACTGACGTATTTCTGGCTACCTGGAAAGACCTCTTGGTTTAATGTTCCATTGCATTAACTATCGATGCATCAATAATCAACTTAACAGATATATTTGTAATATTCATACAAATAATACAGACATGTTCCTCAATTTTCACAATCATGTGTTTTGTTTGTTTGATAATAGAGTGAAAAATCTTTGCGAGCCTGGAAAATACACTATAATTTGCTAGAAATGCAGTCAATTGCTTCTATACTTTTTACCATGCAGCCTTGCGTGATGACGTCCAGTTGGCTTCTCCAGCTGTTAAATGAAATTTCAGTTTGTACTAGCTTATCTGCATTATCTGGCCCCAAGCAGTTCTGTGGCTTGTTTTTGATAGTGTCCATCAAACTAAATCCATACTTTCCGGCAGCAAATGAAGCTTGATTGGTGCCAAATACATTGTGCATTTACAGGTAGTGAGTGGGCTGTCAATGCATGTTAATAATAGGGAATTGGTTGTTCCGGAGTAGGAATTTAATAATGCCTGGAAACTATCTGCTAACAATAATGCTGGAAATAAACAACCACCTCAACTGCCTCTCCAGCCGAGAGCTGTCTGGCATGGATAACTAGAACTTTGTTATTGAGACTGTATAAAATTGAAGTGTCTTGCATTTTGTGATCTATACAAGCTGTCCATATATCTTAATGTGGCAGGGGCACCAAACTGTAATTCCTTCAATGAGTGTAATACTGAGAATTGGTGCATAACCATCTGCCCTCATGAATAAATACCATAGGATATGACACAACCACCACCTATGTACTTCATCCACAGCATGGCTCATGGACCGAATTACTGTACCAATTCCATGCTATGCTAAGACTAAACTACACTTCTTCTATTCACTTCAAATAACACCTTAATTTGCTGAATAATTCTTTGACAGTCTGTGCTACTGCAGCCTATGCTGGGCATAGTATCTCTTGCCCACATGCATTCATTCCAGAAAGCTTATCCAAGGAGCAAAGCACTATAGAAGGTATGTTTTGTTAGCACAATCTGGACCTATGGATGGTCTGGAAGGTTTACATTAAAGCAGTCTTTTTTACCATAATAACAAGATGTAGTCACAGATTATTTTTATCTCTAAATGTAGTGTCAAATTTAACAAAAATGAAATGATTTCAGACAGGCAGCTTCCCTGGAAATGAGATTCAGTATTCATATAATCATATCCTGTCGTGTTTCATTGTCAAGTCACACCTGAAATCCATGGTCTTCACTCCTAAACTGTGAAAACATATACAATGGAATTGGAATTCCAGATAACCAGGGAATCACAGGTGTTGCCCTTGATATGACAGCCTTGTTGGTGTTACGCTCTCTCCGAAATAATTCCAAATAGCTTTTGAGAAATTGTCTGGACAAAAGTAACTGGGGAAAACATTATACACCAAAGAGGGAGTTAGAGGGATTCTGGTTGAGAGTTTTGTTGCATACCTGGAATAAGGATTTCTTTCTACAATTTTATTTTAAAGGTCCTCTGAGTGTTACATGAAAAAGAAATAAAGGCTTTCAGTGATACACTGCAACCGAATAATGTATTCTTAATCAGTGTACTGCTTCAGCTATCTGTATCACTATAAATATGCTATGTCTAAGCATGGGTAGCAAGTGACTGGATACTTATTGCTTTTTTGTGGTGAAGTTTTTGTTACCAGGTTGAGAAAAAATATGCAGAAAGTGTTGTGATACAAAAGTGGCCCTTGGATCTGAGCTCCTATGTCCCTTAAGCAAGTCCAGAGCCTTGATCAGTGGAGGATTTTCATTGCTGATAAGTTTAATGAAAGTACAGGCTAAGCTTCTTTTACCAAAAAGAGTAAAAAGTTAAAATTCTACAGCAATTTCAACTACTGGAGTTTGACCAGCACTTAAAACTTACCTTAAAGTAAGGAAACTTGAAGTGCATTAGTTTAGTAGCCGACTAACAGTTTCTGAAGTACTTTATCTGAATTCTACTGCTTTTTCTTCAAACAAAAGGTCTTGTTTTTCCTTTTTGCTACATTTTGTGAAATTCTGTTTGTCTAGTTTTCATTGATCCAAAGCATAAAATTCCTCTTTTTATTTCTTTTAAGAAGTTTTTTCCATTCTTTTAAAAAATCTTCAGGGGCAGCGTACGTACTCAGATAACTCAGAAATAGATTCTCTTAGAAAGTGTGTCTTGCCATGAGCTTGCTCCTCAGTACAGGAACAATGGCTTTGACTCACTTGAAAAAAATTTTTCTCAGATGTTGCAAAGTCAATGTTTGAGAACCTCACACTGTGCATGTACAACAGATGACTTTCCACAAAATTAGCAACAAGCTCTTGCAGAGTATCCCTGATGTGGATGGATACCACATCCCACTGGTGTGAAATAAACAGTTCTTGGGGGCTTTTCTCTGATGTACACATAATCAATTCTAAAACATAACTGAAATTTTTGGCCAATATATTCTACAGTTTGGTTATTTTTCCTTTAGATGTATATAATTCATTGTGTGTCTTAGTTCCTTAGCTTCTTCTCTTAGTCCCTCTTATAGCCTGCTACTGAAGACAGGCAACAGACTTGAGGAATCTTTTCTCTTCCCTTCTGCAGCCACTTTTTTCTATCTTGTATGACTGTTCCTTCCTCATGCTGAACAGTTGAAGTAACAGGACAATCAGGAAGTCATTCTGCTGCAGAGTTTGTGGTAGCTAGCACATTCAAAATACAGATAGTAAAAGGTGGGGAAAGAGCGAATGCAGAAAAATATCAATAGCTGAATTTTGAACTGCAAATCCAGTTTAATTTAGTTCAAGATCCCAGTTGAAGGCCCTGGTTTTATTTTGCATTATTGTAGTAAATATTTTGTCTCATCCCCACATGCATCAAAATGTCATTTTATCCTTTAAAACATTTTATCCTTTAAAACATTTTATCCTTTAAAACATATCCTTTAAGACATTTTTAGTAAGTAGAACATAGTACAATCAAGGAACAATGACAGTGTACATTACATTTCATAGTTTCATTTTCTCTGGGAATTTAAGGTACTGCAAGGTCCAATACTTGTTTGTTTATGTGCTGTGCATGCTACGGCCTTGACTTTCAGAAGCAGTTTTGAGGGCTGGGAGCATCTGTCAGTCAGGCATACAAAGACTATGGCTTGTCCTGATTTTTTCTGAGTGCACAAGCCTTGGTTATATGAGTCTGCAATTTGACCTTTTTATATAACAATCAAAAAGATACATTTATCTGGAAGCAAACGACAAGTTTTACTTTAGTATGTATACAGTGGGGAGCTGAGAAACAGAATTGCAGCTTGTTGATGCTGTCCAAGTTTCAGAACAGAAACTATGTGAAGCGTAATGTGAGAGTTCTACATGAGTCTGAAGGAGGTGACAGGTTCAGTGGCTGCTCTGATGCACCATTTCACTTCCATTTGATATGACCTCGTGGTGTAACAAATGCAGCATATATATTCACTATATAGGTTCCATGTGCTGCAGCACATCTACGTTGCTTTGAAGAAAACCAATAATACAGCACTAGGAATAATGAGGCACTGTATGTCCCTCACCCATCCACAGAATACCCTGAAAGAAAGCAGCCCAGTTGTTACAGATGTCTTTACCAGTGAAGACCAAGGACTGGTTCACCACACTTCTTTTGGGCTCCTCATCTAGAACTCTTTCCATCCCTATAGAGGAAACTTGGGTAGATAAAGCTGTAAGCTATCTTACGGTCATAATGCCAAAAGACCTACCCCATGCACATACACTACCTCATCCTACCTGGAAATGCTTCTGTTCTGAGTCCCGATGCTCCTGTCCAACCCTGACGGTTGCTTTGATTTTACTCTGATAAGTTTACTTCCCACTCAGGTGCTGCTAGCCACTCAGCAACATTTCAAAGGGAGTCATACCAATGGAAAGTATTATTAATTTATTTCTCGGTGCCAAGGTTGATTGTCATCCCTCCAACATAAATCTGATAGAACTATGGGTTGTGCTATTGTATTTTTATACAGTTCTTGCAGAACTGTACAATTTGACATTTCTAATAAAGTCCTGACAGTACAGAGAAGAGATGTTTTCAGAAGTGATGCCTGAGATGTTTAGCGTTAGATACCTTTCTTCTGGCTTGATGATGTTGAACAGGATTCAGAGCAACTGGAGATTAATAATGAATACTATATGTCCGGTCTTGCCTGTTTAATGATAACACTTCCAGATGCAAGTGTATTCGGAAGTGGGCTTGTCACAGCTAACAACTCAGCTCCAGTCTCTAGATAGATTACGATTACATGTTATAAAAAAAACCCTTTCTTTGATGCTCTTTATGTGTGGTCAACCAATGAAAATAGACATAGAATTTCCAAGGAAGACAAGAAGATTGAATGAATTAACACCAAAAAAAAGTATAAAACTTTTAAATACAAAATTAAGCTTCTGCAACAAAGAAGTGGTCCACAAAAACTGAAACTGTCTGATTTTGCTGGGCAAGATAAATTCAGGTTGAGGAACACCTATAAGCTACATCAGAGTTGGAACCCCGCTCTGCAAATGGCTAGGAAATATCATGATCAAAGTAATATTAACAACTTGATTAATACTTATCTTTTACATGAGAGCACCAATTAGTGATGAAAGACTAAAAAAGCAAGTCAAAGCAAATTTTGGAAGTGAAATCCAAACCAGTGTTCTGCATAATAGTGATGAATAAAGGAATTTGATAGGCTGAGCCTTGAAGAGGTATTTGGAGCAAGAAGTATTAACACAGTGGTGATTATATAACAACAAGTGGAGAACATGAAAACGTGGGACATGATGCAAGTATCTGAACGAGGATTCCCTGTGTTGACTGGTATCTTCTCTGGTTCTTAGGGAGCCTGTAACAGAGTCCTGGTCAAAAAGAGAAAAACAGAGCTTGTTTAATGAGAAGAAAATTCCTAGTGATGAGTTATATTTATTTTACCAACAGAAATTAGAAAACTAAAATGAATGTTAAAAGCTTTATACATTTAAAGGAACAGCAAATACAGATTGTTTCTTTTTTTGGACATATCTTTCTGTATCTGAAAAATGGTGAGGTTTATGAATGAAATGACAAAAATATGTTTCCCAGAGCTTACTTATTTTGTCTCATAGGCATTCTTTAGTTGATCTGAATGGTGACTTGTTGATGAATATATTTAATGGCTAATAAAAGAGCAAGTTTGCAAAAAGTAAAATAAAATAAATATATATTTGAATTATCTGTAGAGAAACTGCATGGCATTGAAAAGTAAGCACCCACTAATGTGAAATTGAACTTTATGACATTTTTTTAAATTATTTTTATAGCCAGATTTGCAAAATATTTTTCCTAACATGAGATGAAGAACTGTTATCAAAGCTTCAGGATGCTCAGGAAATTTAAAATATGTACAGTTGGTAAACAAGAAAGCAATAAAGGACGATCAGTACAAAGGCCTTTGATTCTATTTCCAGCTTGCATAGGCATAGGAGCAAAGGGCCTTGAAATGCTTATTATTAATGTTATACGAAAGTTATATGAACCTGTGCCTTGAACTAAATAAATCAATCTGGATTTACTTCAATCTGGAAGACATATGATTTTCTTTTTTCTTACCTTCACATTCATTTTCTGTGTTTCTAGACTAAAGATGGGAATAGAGTAATCCTGGTGCAATTAAGATCACTGGGTTGGCTTTTGCTTCTGTTCTGGTTCCTTTGAACTACTTCAGGTTACAAGGAAAAACATTTTTAAGTCATTTTATAAATCAAGCAATGTAGGGAATTAAGTCAAAAGTGTGTCATAAAATTTATATTAGTCAAAGTCCGGATGCAAGTAAGAACAGTGAAGTGGTATTAGCTGTGAGAATCTAGCTATAAATTTTTTGGCATGAAAGAAAGAAATATCTAGTTATTACAAGTCTATACTTGTATGGGAGTAGTCAAGACCGATCTTTTTGTGAACTTAAAATTCTGGATGCACATTCCTCTCCTGTCCCCTCCCCCCCTTATTAAAATTAGATATACGAAACATATTTGCAATATCAAGGTTTAAGTAAAATACCAGTGACAGTGCAGCTAGGTCAGTCTGCTTTCTCTTCTTGATTCAAAAAGAGGTAAAGCTGTCAAGAAGTGGCCACAATCCATATAAACAGTTTGTTTAATTCTAGTCCTAGAAATGGATTAATTATCTGTACTGCAGATTTCTACTCCTAGAGGTGAGGCATGCATCGATTACCTGGTAAAAATGTTATTTATTGTACTATTTGAGATGAAGATATAGATCCAAAATATATAAAACTATGGATCTAGGCTATTGAAAAGGAAAATCAAATATTTGACAGCTACATTAAGCATCAGTCATTTAGAAAGCTTTACATAAAGAGCTAAATCAAGAGGAACAATACCAGTGAAAAATAATGTATACTTGGCAG
This sequence comes from Scolopax minor, assembly GCA_028566535.1. Classification (NCBI taxonomy): domain Eukaryota; kingdom Metazoa; phylum Chordata; class Aves; order Charadriiformes; family Scolopacidae; genus Scolopax; species Scolopax minor. The sequence continues at coordinate 8,631,059 of JAOXNG010000002.1, forward strand.
AAAAACTGGAGAAATAATTGCTTGTACAGAAAAAGCACAAGGATTAGATACTTTCTGAATGACTAAATTAGTAATAAAGGGATAAGTAATTATGGGATTATCTCCTGAAAGTTCCTCTAAAACTGAAAGTGATGCCAGGGAATTTTTACCATGGGCACAGAAAAACAAGAAGAGAGGTTGTAGATTTCCTATGGCAGAAGTAAAGTTGTTTATATGAAAGGGGCTCTTGGGGCTATTCTGAATCCAAAATTAAGAGGCATGTTAACTTGTGTTCTTTTGTCTTAAAAGCGTCAGAAAGAAGATAATAGTCTATTATGAGAATCATATTATAGTCATTAATAATAAATATGAAAGGCCAGATTTGACTTTTTTTAAAGGTGGTCTGGAAGTTGTTGTGAAACTCAGTGTGGAAAAAATAATGTATTCTCTCAAACACAGTCCTAGAGAAAGTTCCTTAAGTGTGTTATTTCACAAAATCTCTCTTAATCTGGTCCTTTCTGCGTAGCAGGAGTCGTAGCACTTATAGCTGTCACTTTGCTGCTGCTCCAGGGTGAGATACATTATGCTTCATGTGCAGAAGATGGCACATGGCACCTTGCTTCTAAATCTGGCTTTGCTGCTCTGCGGTGCTGTGGTTCTTTGAGCAGCAACTTACTTTGTGTTCCTTCTTTGCTCCCCTGGGCCTGGTGCTCTCCAGCCTCTGCCCAGCACCAAGACAAGAGGGGAATTGGTAGGTTTTTGTCTTTTTGAGAGACAGCAACTCGCCCCTCCTGCTGCCATTCTCCAGCCATACTTAGCTTCTACTTCAGAAAACAAAAATGCAGTCCAGCTCACTTCCTATGAAAGCCTATGAAATCCTGTGAAAAGAAATAGTCAGGGTTATAGAATTGAGATATTCGGTCTGAGTAAAAGTGGCAAACCTCTCCTACCTGCTGAGCCAGGGAGAGCGGTGCTCTGTCTGTTGGGACCTCATGGATTTCCTTGGTGTACCAAAGTGCAGCCCGTAGGTACGGTGTTGATCCTGGTGCTGTAGACTGTACTGTGATGGGTTTTGTGCCATCACATCCATATATTACAAATGAGTCATCCCAGGAAACTCGGCTGTAGGCAAAGCAGTGCGCCCTCTGCCAAAGCTCTGCATGTATAGGTGGGGACACCAAGGACTGCTAAATGTGTTGCTCTCGTGTCCCTAATTTATCTTTGCAAGCAACATATTAATACAGTCAGCATGGCAAAAGCAATCAAATGCTGCAGTTATGATTTACATGCTGTAAGAAGAGGTTTCCATAGGTTCCTTTTGCTCAGTCACCTGCACGATGCTCATTTATAAAGAACAAGTACAGAGTCTGATGTTTACTGCAGGTAAAGCCTGTTCAGAAGCTATTAGCTACAAAAATCAAGTACGCTTCTGTATCAATCTCATACAGCACAAGCACCTACCTTTTTTCATGGCTATCCAAATCCTCTTTTTTTCCTACGAAAAAAATTTCCTAGAAAAATATTACACAAACAAGCTCCTGAGTGAGGAACCGTTTCTCTTCCTGAAAGCATCCATCTCTGTATCTAGTGTTTCTTTGGAGGAGGGGAGGACTAGGAGGTTTTTTAACTACTGTTCAGCAAATAAAGCCAGGATGATATCTTCCTGTGAGGAAAGGAGAGTTACATATAACAAAAAAGTAACAAAGCCTCCTGTTTTGAATGAGGATCATTTTCCCCTCATGTTGACCTCTTTTCTGTTGCTGAGGACCAAAGGTGTGGTTTGCACTTATTTGGCAGGACATAGAGCAATGTTTACCTTAATATTACCCCACAGTAACACAAAGGATAATAAAGACAGAGATAAGAAATACATGAAATGAAGTCTCCAACTTCATAGATTGGCCCACAGATTTCTAAGTCCGTCCTGGAGTCCTTATCTGTCAGCGCAGTCCTGTTTATTCTTTCAATTGAGTGCATAAGAAAGTGGACCTAGAAATTGTGTCAATGGCATGGGTGTCTGATAGAAACCACATTTCTCAGCTTGACTCCGGGGAGGTAGTTTTGGCTGCATTTTTCTGACTCTGGAAAACAGGTAGCTGATGTCTGCATGAGTTAACTTGGAATAGCATGCCCAGCTCTCTCAGGCTCATTTGAAAGTCCCAGCCTGAAATGAGCTCTGTCTCTGCTCAATATGAGTAACATACAGTGACTAAGCCTCCCCTTGCTCTTCTTTCTGGCCAAAGACATACTCCTTTGGGAAGGGCCTAGCTTGGTGTTTAGAAATTACTTAGCAAAGTGGGATACTCTCTTCAGTTGTATTTCCTGAATAAATCACCTTAAATCCTGAACAATATCAACTATACAAGTTCCTGCCAACCAGTATGATCACAGGCATACTTTGGCAAGAATATCTTGTCACTGAAGGCTCAGTGAGGGAATAGGGACTGGCTGTCCTGAGTGCTGGCAGGGAGCAGAAGGCTATTTCCACACCTGCATAGAATAGCAAAGATGGAGCTGCTCACACTAGTACAACTGCTCTGCTTTCACAGAAGAGATGCAATTAATGCTTTTTAATGGAAATGAAATTCTATAGCAGCTGGTGATCCAAAATGCTGACCAAAAAAATGGACTCTAATGAACTGTGCAATCCTCTTAATTTAGTTAGTTTACATAATTACATTTCTACCTCCTACTCAGCTCAATAATTGCACGGATGCCCTATCTTGAAAACCCATCTTTGCGCCTTAATGGAAAGGTTTAAATTATGCTGACCCACTATGCTAATAATAGTGATCAATAGCACTACTTAATCTCTGTTTATTTTTAAAGAACTATCCATGTTGTCATGTTATTTTCACTGTAATTGGGATCTACAGTTATAATCAGATCTTCCAGGTGTTGCATTGATGGGGAGGATTGTTTCCACTCTGACTGTTTGGGACAGTTAGAATTTTGTTTTCTTCCCTTTTCCTTTTGCTTCATCAGTGTTTGAGAAATCAATGAGCAATTCCCTGTTGTTCTGTAAAAGATTCCTTAGTAGCAGCTTAACTTTACACAATAGTGGCTTGAGGGCAGCCCATGGTGAGAGCTGCTCCTCTCATGCCACATGTGAAGTCAATGGAAGGTCACTGATCTATACCAGCTGAGTATCTGGCCTTATGAATGCTAATGCATCTGTCTTTTGGTGTCAGAGCTATGACCAAAATCAGTGCACAACTACAGACAATAGTTTTGTCTTTGAGAAGGGCAAGATCACAAAATCCCTCCTGTTCAGGAAAAAAACATTCTACTTTTGACCTTGGACATGTGGGTTTTTTTTTCAGGCTATTTCAAGACCAGTGATTATAACATGGAATCTAAAAGGCACTCCTGAACCTGAAGACCTAATGTACTCTGCAGGAAATGCTTATAATTGCATGTCGTCTTGAACTACTCTGCATATATTATTGATTTTATTGCTTTTAAAAAAACCACCCCCCACTCTGTTCAAGCAACAGACACTCAGCAATGGTAAATGCACAGATTGGGATCACACAGGCTGCATTAACTTTGTCTATATATTTAATTTATAAATTAAAGAGATTTTATTGGTTTTAGTGTTCCAAGGCTTTAAAAAACTAGACATATAGTAATTGAGTTACAAAAAAGAAGCTGTTGAGCTTAAACCCCAGAACGTTTTTTCCTTAGTGTTGTTTTTATTATCCCTGCTCATCCTGAAATGTTATTGGAGTTATCGCTCTAAGAAAGCCAGAAAAAATCCTGCTAAAGTTGAATCAGTATGCTGTAACTCCTGTCAAATCTCCTCCATATTAACGATACCTGTTTCACTGCCACTGAAGTTTTGTTTTGCTGCCCTTGTTTGGTTGTTGTCCCTCTGTCATTCAGGGCTTATTTCAAGTCATTCCCTTTCGACTTCTTCATTCAGAGCTGAGCTGAGGTGTTCACTAAGCATAGAGATCCATGCAAAAGTGTCTGCAAGAAATTCTGTCAACATTCTTCTCAGATATATCGGTAGTCATCTGGGCAGACCAGACAACAGTTTATGTTATGTTCACAATTGCTGACCATGAAAGTAGATGAATCAGTAACACAGAGAAAGCTCATCAGCTTAAAACATGGCTTTATGGAATACTGTGAAATACTGTGGGAAATTGTTTGCTGCCACGGCAAAGCTGTTGAGATCTAGGGCTGGAGTCCTTTGACAGCTTTCTTTACCAAAAATTTCCTTGATTTCAACAAATCCATTGATCCACACAGGGTGGTAATGATGCTACAGTTCCTTGGGTGAATATGAGCTTCCATCAGCAGACAACTCAAATATTTTTTGAACCATGAAGTTGGAACATCAAACCTAATCGTAAAAGTGGGCCTTCTGTGAACACTGTGAAACAAAGCAGCTACAAAGGCAGCCCCAGCTATGTCAGATCATCAGAAATATGCAAAGCATCTCAAGGGAAAAGAAAAAAAAAAATATATTGTCCTCATTAGTAAGTGCAGCTCTGGTGATATGAAGAGGCTTGTGTTGACTTATTTTTAAGATGGATATGGCCTTGCAGTAGGCATGCTTGGATGCTAAAAAAAGCATCAGGTTTCTCCACAGAATGCATAATTTTTGCAAGTTTTATACTTATTTCAGGCTGATGATCTCCTGATTATACTGTGTCCTTTTGCTGCAGAAGTTGTTGATCTTTGCAGAAAAAAAAAAAAAAGAAAAAGAAAAAGAAAAAGGCTGAAATGTAGAAACTGTAGTGCTGTTATTTTGTGATGACAGGAAAGATGCACCAGCATGCAGGTTTATTCTTATGTGACACATAATTGCTCAGAAACTATTTTTAAAACCAGGCTGAAAGAAATCACAAGGGCAACAGAGAAGCTGTCTTTGACAAACCTGCTTGGGTTGCATACAGGGAAAGTTGAGGGGTGTAGGAACCACTCTGCAGCTACTGAGGCAGGAGGACAGGGGAACTGAACATCACCTGTCCGATCTGCTCAGCTCGCGGGAGTGGCAAAACCACCCTGCCTGCAATGTCTGCTGCTTCCCCACTGTAGCTTGTAAAGGACTCACAGAGAAATTCTGGTTAAGGAAAAGCTTTTGGATGTTCTGTAGGCTGTCTCATTGATTTTTATTGCAGCTTGCTGACACTATAGGCATTTAAAAGCCTCAATAATGCCAGACATTGCCTCTACTTATAAACCTTCCATCGCTAATGTTCTTAGACCATCATGACTACAGCAACATTATTCCACTTTCCGCAATCACTCATGTTTGTGGTACTTTGTGCCAGCAGTTGCTTGTGCTGATGGCAATTGAAACTTTAGAGGTTTAGACTAATGGCCTTTTGAAAACCAGGTACAGAAATGCCCCTGTATCCGCTTTTACTGTGGGCTTTCCAGGCACTCCATACAGTGATCCTGTCCCACTGCTGTACTGAACTGACAGTAAGTGCCAGAAGTGAAGACAGCAAGTCTGGGGGACGAGCCTGTCTTGTATACTGACTCCTGATATATTGTTCTCCAGAGGGGAAAGTGCACAAGGCCACTCGCTTGTGCTGGTTCCCTCTGCCAAATGAGCTGGTGTCACTGCTTTATTAGCTGTCTGTGTTTGTGGAGCACAAGGCCATGGGTTCTGCTGAGGATTCTGCTTGTGTACAGTTAGGCGATGAACACATTACGTTATCCCTCCACTGAAGTCCCTTGGACACAGATTTCTTTGTTTATTCTCTACTATGCCCAGCTCTCAGAGAAGAAAAGCACACTCTTTTATGTACTCTTTTATGCTTAAGAAACACTTTTCAGCTTTTCATCTGAATCAAGCATCCGTTACATTGTGTTCTCCATTTCCTACACAAACAGCTGATGTGGAACTCCAGGTATGCCAGATTCAAAGGCATCTGCTTTATTCCTCACACTCTGGAGATTACAGCTGAGATGAAAGAATGAGAGGTCTGGCAGCTCCTCCTTCAGTGAGAATTGATAATGCCTGAGATTATTTGTTCTGTATTTTATGAATATCTGACATGACAGTCAAATGTCCTTCCTGCAGCCCCTTAAGAGCCCACACATGAGAGTAAAACATGTTCCCTCACCAGATGACCATTGCAGCTGTATGTTCAGGCTATGTCTGCTCTGAATGAGAGTGGAGGGCTTCAACTCCAAGAGCCACCTACCAGGTTAACAAGAAGCCAAACCTCATTTTATTGAGAATTTATTAGAATGTGCTGGTGAGAAAGGAAGGATTTTGCTGGCTCTGTTGATATGGTACTTAAAGAGAAAAGATTTTGATTTGCTTTCAGTCCAGCCTTGTACCCCTTCAAGGGTACTTGAAGTCCCTTTAAGCAATTCTAGATTACTTTAGAACTTGTGCAAAGTAGAGTGCAGTGCTGTTGCTGTGCCAGTCACACAGTGATCCTTTCCTTTTCACCCAGAGAAGAACAATGCAGTTTAGACTGAGAGCTGCAGGTTTTGAACTACAATATGTTATGAAGGACAGCACCTCTGACAAAGATTTGACACTCACAGCAGAAGCTTATTTCATGGGCCACATTGGTAACCATGCTGATTTCACAGATATAGAACAAATAATATGTCCTGTTTCATAATGCTAAGTTACATTAAAATATGATTAGCCTTTATAACAAGTAAAGATGCCATCAGAAATGTTACCTTTTAAACATAAGTGCAGGTCTCCAATGTTCAGTCAACCATGATAAACTATCGTCTTGGAGTTCATCTGGCAGCAAGCAAGCTGAACAAATATGTTTTACATAAGGCCCAACAACTCTGTGATGTCACTAAAAAACTGAATTATTACTTTTACCCCCGAAGGTTGAATGTTGTTTAAAATTTCAAGTTTTGAGTTTTAGACACTTCACAATACAATTTATTCACTTATTCACTTTGTAAAACAAGTATCAGAACATGTTCAAGGATACTATGGAAACAGACTGTTTCAATTTAAAGAGCAAGCAACTAATCCTCATAGAACTGTGCTTCTATAAATATATGCCTAGACTTTTGGAAATTCACAGGTAAACCTGACGAAAAATGTTTAGTTAATGTGAATGACTTTAATTTATCATTGATATTAAGACAGTACCTAGGAACTCTGAACAACAGGTGATAACTTATTGTGTAATGCCATGTCCTACAGCAAATTGCAGGAGCACGCTCATCCAAAATAACTTTTTGTTTATATAGCCAAGACTCAAAGAAAGAGAGATGAAAAAATATTGCCTTATCCACTTTCAAATATGCTGCTGAGACAGAGAAATGAAGTGACTTGACCATAGACATTAAGAAAATCTGAGGAAGAAATTGCAACTGAGCTGAAGGAGTGTCCTCAGAAACTTTCTAGTGGAACTGCTTTACACTTAAAAAATGTGTTTTCTAGGCATGTATTTTTTTCCTTATTACAAGGATCTTCTTTCCACATTTTATTTTATGAATTAAAAATTGAAAAAGCTTATATTCATTTCTTCAGATAAAATATTGATGTTCTCAGGCACCCTTGTTGGAAAATTTATTTATTTTATGTCATCAACATTCTTTACTAAAAATTCCTATTTTTCAATTAGGTCTGGTGTTGAGGCCCTACCATTTCAGTAATCAGGGTAGGTGAAATGTAGGGCCACCTACCCTGATTAAGTAGGCCTAATCAGGCCACCTGTATGCTCCCTGAAAAGTTGCCACAGTTGCTTCAACAGCATTATCTATCCAAAAGTAAGATTGCTGTATTTTCCTAAGTATTTTTCAAACCAAT
>JAOXNG010000002.1:8638896-8649810 GCA_028566535.1 Scolopax minor
AAAAGTAAGATTGGCTCAAACTCATTTCGTACCCTATGTAAGCTATAAAATGACAGTGAATATTCTTGGAGCTGCTTCTGTGCAGTCTAGGAGAAATACCATGCCTGGAAGGTTCTACTTCTACTTATTTTTTAATCTAGGTTGAACATATGATTGTGGAATATGTAATAAACTAAGCAAGAGGAAAAAAACACCTTTACCTTATAATTAGCAACAAATGACTATAGTGGCCTAGGGGAAAAACCCACTGCACCAAGCTTTTCTGCCAGGAGAGTTTCTGGCACAGGGCCAGTTCCCTGAGAGGAGACAACGTGAATTTAAAAAAAATACTATTTGTATCTCCTAGGCCAGACTTTCTCCTCATAAAAGCTAGAATACCTCAAAGACTGCAGTAACCCAGTTTCTTGGCATGCAGATGAGCTGTTCTGGAGAGAGCAGACAAATGATGTTACAGCAGAGTTGTGCACCTCCTAAGGCTCTGGACCACTGAAGCCAGGGCGATGAACAGCTGCGCTGGCTTTACGCTGCTCAGCATTTGACCCGTTGCTGAGGGGCTTTCTGGAGAAGATGGCTTATAGCCTCTTTGCACAAGAGAGATGGCACAACAGGGGCTGTAATACAACTGAGAACTGGGCCAACAGCATCCTGGAGCACTTTAAGACAGAAACAGTCTGGGTTTATGCTTATATACAACTGTTTCTTGTAGCTCTGGGAGTTATAAAATGTGCTCTGCTTTTACTGTCAAAGATCCTAATTTAAAACCATATTCTTTGGGAACCATACTGTAAAAAAACCAAACCAATCAACAAGCAAACAAAAAGACACCCAAAAAACAGCCTAGGAGAAAGTAGTTCATGTCCATTTGCTTCTGTCATCAAGTTAATAACTCATTCTTGTAGTTCAAAATGACACAGCACCTCAGAGATCATAGCAAATAAGGAATTAAATTATTATCTACAAGATAGAGGGCTACAGCTTGTCATGTGACCTTTCACCTTTAATAGGGCATAGAAGAAAAGTTCTTTGGATTTGTGGGTTTTCCTGCATTCTTGAAAAGGCATGGGCTATGTCTCTATTTAAAACTAATGTGAAAAAAGAGGGGGTTTGTGCTTTTTCAAGAAAAGTATTTTGCATGCACAAAATGATCACAAAGTGTTCTCGTTCTTTTAATCAACTTATGCTTAATGTGAAAATACAGCCTGTCTTTGGGCTAGTCATCTAGGAACTTGTCAGAACTGATGATTTAGTGAAATGCTAACACAAAAAAAAAGTTAGGAAGGCAAAACCACCAGTTTATAGAAATTTCTGTACTGCTAACACACTTGAGGGTTTCACCAGAAAAAGATTTAAGCAAAATGGAAGCTTTTACTTCAATACTGCCTAAACCTATGTATAACATGATAGGAATGAGTAGTTCCTTTTTCTTCCAGCTTCCTTGTTGCCATCACCTATGATATTGGCATCTCTCTATAAGCTAGAACAGTGGAGCTCTCTAGGGGAAGGCAATCTCTCACTGTGTCCTTTCTCTGCATCTGCTCCTGGTCTTTTTGTACTGACAGCTCCTCAAAGCTGTAGATGTGGTATTTTTCAACCACTTCACTGGTTTGAGATGAGCTTCTTGGCTTTTGTGCATTTCATGACAGTATAATAGAGAATTTGTTTTATTTTGTATGTCTCAGCAGAATTAAGTAGCTTTCCTCCATGTTTTTGGTTCTTTTCTGACATGGGTGGGACAAATCCAGAGTATCTTTCAGCAACATGTGAAGTTTCATAAACAAAATTGAATGCTGGAGAGGAAAATGGTCCTTAGTAAGAATGCTGAGTTTCTTAATGCTGGGAAAGATTGCCATATTTTTGTTAATGCCTATTTAACATAAAATGACTAATAGTAAGACCAGTTTGGACCAAAGAAGATGCTGATAGAGATTAAAATAGTTTCCATATCATAGTGGGTCTTGTAGGAAACGCTGTTAAAGCCATGGGACTTTGAGAAACCGCTGTTAAAGCCATGGGACTTTGAGAAACCTGCTCTAGTGGATGGTGTCCCTGCCCATGGCAAGGGGATTGGAAATAGATGATCTTCCAACACAAACCATTCTATGAGTCGGAGCTTAGAAATAGAAATCAAGGCTACATTTGGTGTCTCTCTTATTTCTTTGAGCCACAAGTAAACAAAATCACCGGTAACACTTTTATTGCTTTAAATATGAAGGGACAGGAGACACAATTTAGGTAGTTTCAAATACCATATCCAAGTCAGCTTTAAATATCTTAGAAGCTGCTGTAACTTAGGTCTTTATGTTTTCATTGCTTACCTCAATTAACACAGTGATTGGCTGTAGAAGGCACTACAGCTGGCACAGCTTTGAGGAACATATGTTAAGAAAACATCAGTTTGCCTGGAAGCTGATTTTAATGGGCTAGTTTTGTGGCTGATAGCAAAATGGGGATAAGATTCAGAGCTTTCTTCTTCAGGCTATTTTTTGAATTGCAAACCAAATTTGCTTTTCTTGTTTTCTGAAAAGTAGATGGAAACTGAAATACTGAAAATACTGAAAATACTGGAAATACTGAAGAGGAAAATGGAATTTAATAAGATCACTTAATGTTCTTTGTTAAAGTAAGGGAAAGGTTGTAGTGTTTTTATTCTTTGTCAGTGCTGTAAGGAAAGACTTCATAAGAGAGGGTGAGAGATGTGAGATGAAAACCAAAAAGACCAGAAAACTATATGGGTAATATACCTACCTGCAAGTAATGAGAACACTCATTTTCAGTAAAAGTGAAAGGGTGACAACTAATCCCTTACATGTGATAGGCTGAAACCACTTCAGTAAAATATTGGGTGAAAACATTGTTGTTTAGATGGAGGAAATGGGAATGTTATTTATCTGTGATTTGTGGAATAGGCAGGTCGTCATCGTCCACTGTAGCCTCACTCATGATCAGCTATGCAATTACTTACGCAGTGTAAGAGAGGGAATTCTGTGCTCCTATGCTTCATTTAGTTTCTAGAAGGATCCTGGGTTTTGGGAAGAATTTGCTGATCCTACTGTCAGCTCAAACAGAAATAGACAGTGACTGATTCAATTAAATGATAAAAATCTATTACTACCATTGCCACCAAAAATTCTACTTGAGGTAAATAGCACACTGAGAAAGTTGCAGATGGATAGCTTTGGTCCTGGCTTTGACAGGTGCCCCTGGATCCTCTCTGGGGCTCATATAAGGCAGTACTAAGGGCTGGCGACACGAAGGGGGAAAGTAATCTATTCTTCTTGAGCACCAGAAGTGCCAAAATTCAAAAGTCAGAAGTGTGATTTCTATACAATTTCTCAGCTTTTATCAAAAGATCAAAGGTAATTTCCAGTCTGTATAGCTTCCTGACTCTTATAGGGAAAATTAATTGATGGAGCTCACCAACATAGGGCTGGAAAGACACTTTTCTTCTTCTTACACAGCATGGAGTCCATAGGCTGGTCCATAGGTTGTACTCTAATATACTTCAGATTTACTAGCAATTTTTTTTCTTCAGACAGGGGAAAGAAAAGTAATCATGACAAATCTGGAACAAACCTAAAATTGTAGGTAGGCAAAATAAGACACTGAAAACATACAAGTCCAAACTTCAGACAAGCAAGAAAAAAAGGCATTCCCAAAGCTGATAAGTTTAAATGAAATAACATTTCTGAATCTGTAAAATGTTCCTAATCCTGGTAGGCTATGAGGTGGTGGCTGGAGGCTGAGCTGCTCAGTTGCTACTGTGAGGATGCTATTAGTCAGGCAATGGAATCCATTTACCATGGTAATCACACAGAGAAAAAAAAAAGTAAATAATGGAAAAGCAGCAGAACTTCTCAATGTTTCATAAAGATTGTTGATTAGATGAACATACTTAAAGATTTTAATGAAATTTCTTAATTTTAATTAAGAAATGACACGTCACTTTCTGGGTGTAATTTAATATTATCTCTTTAAAATATTTTTGTGGAAGGTCAGTGTTGCAGTTAACTTTAGTTGTTTATTTTAACTTCTTCTGAATAAATTTGATAGTGCACATTTTTTTCTGTAAGAAATAGAATAAATTGTCTTCTGAAGAAGAGAAAAAAAATTATTACTGCAGTAAAATTACATTAATGGAAAATGTGTATGTTGACAAAAGACTGTGGAGATTTGGGCATGCATTTATTGATAGGACTTGATTAGCCTAATTCTCTTCCATCCCGCTGCTTTTAGAACTTTCTTATTAATGTAACCTCATGTTGATTTGATATGCATATAGCATATATATATGTATGCATACAGCTAGCCCAGAAACCTGGAGTATCTGTTGGAATTAATTTTCCAAAGGTATCAGTTTAAGGGTGCTTCTGGGTTTTATTTTAGCTGCAAAGTGGTTAAGATAGGTTGAACTGCAAAGAAATTAATAAGTAAAGTAAATCAGTGGGAGATTTTTACACCAGCTGAAGTGAAATTTGACCCTTTGGGAGAGTTCAGGAGACCCAGAGAGAAATCTTTTCATTCAGGCTGTTTGTGGAGAAACAGCAGTGATCAGCTCCAGCTGTCGCTCTCACTAAAGGCAATTACAGGTGTACTTCCCCACACTTGACATCTCATTTTCTGAGTCTGGAAAGTTAGGATAGCATTTAGCTCATTATCCCTCAGTGGCGTTGTACGTATCATTTTTTGGGTTTTAATGAAAGTTAACCATAAAGCCCTAGTACATGCTGAACCTCTCCAGTGCAAGGAAACAGGAATTGATTTTGACAGTTCTCATAGCCTCTATACTTTAATATACTGGGATAAACAGGACTGTAGACTATATGAGCCTTAAGGGGGAAAAAAAAGTTGGAATCTATGTGAGGAAGTAAAAGATAACATGGCTTTATAAGTTTATTACAGTCATTCCTGAAGAAACTTGTCAGGATTGGTGCCTTGTGCTAGACATGGTATACAAAGTACATCAAGGAGGAGGGATGTCTTGATGAGAAGTGATCCCCCTGTCGAAGTCATATTGGCAAGACAGAGGAGACAAAAAGAGAATTCTCTTGGTGCATGGTGTTCATTTTTTCCTTTTTTCCCCCCTTTATTAAGGCTTCTCTTCCCTGTCACACTGTTTTCCCCCAAAGAATAACACAAATCTGACATATTCACACACTTACTCATTCTCTTCCTGAAAAGGGTGTTATACAATTATTGACAATTTCTGGAAAAAAAACCTGAAGGATGTTCTTTTTTCCTCTTTTCTTTTATGTCCACATCCTGGCTTTTTGTTTCCTCTGCAACTCAGAAAACTTAAATAAAGTTGTAATTTTAGAATACCTTTGTAGAAAGCTCACACAGTCCCAGGAGAACACCTGGAAAAAGGGATGTGTAGGAAGAGAAGTAGACATGTAGGCTAAAAATTAGAATAAAGAAAATAAACTTACATATATTTGGGACCTTCTTAAAACTTCCCCCCAAAAGAAACTCTTCACTAGCTTACAAAAAATTTCAGGTCTGTTTAAAACTTCTTTTCTGGTTCTGGTAATAGAGATACAGCAAAGGTATCTTCCTGTTCTGACAGTGTCATAGGAACCCTTCTCTGTACAAGACTCCCAATATACTTAGGTGGAGCTAAAAGGTTTTCCAGTGGCTTCACTGTAAAACATGACAGTGACATTTGAAACTCTGACATATGTTTTATGTGGAGAGGTATCGATGTCTGGGAAAAAAGCATGGCTGTATGAAAAGTTTGATGTGGTGTTTATGAGTGAAGCAGAGTTGAGAAATTCAGTGTTATTCCATTGATGTTGGAGTGAATAATTTAGGATTAAACCTTTGATTAAGAGACTTTCACAGTGCAGGTAAGTTTTGTTACCTGCACTGTGATGTGCTCAAACCCTAGCACATGTGTGAAGGCATCTCTGAAAGAACACCACAAGGGTTTAAATCTTGTAACCTGTTCTGGAATGCCAGGCAGTATCTGCTGTGGCAAATAATGGAAGTATGATCAGGACAAAGTCATCAAGGCTTTAAGGCTTTGTGTGTTAACTGATTTGTGGATGTCAAGGTTTCTGCTCAGTCTGAGCAATAGCAAACATGTTAATAGCTCTAATTTAATCTCACACAGTTCAAATTGCCTCCATAATTAGTAGTTAATACTCATATATGTTAAATAAATCCTCTGTATCACAAGGAATTTTTTATCCAACAGAAACGTTAAATTGCAAAAACTGGGGGAAATTAGCATGTGATAACAGAGCTGAGACTGAGGAAACACATCCTTCCATTAATTTATTCATGCATGTACTGCTTTTCTACTAATATGTTACTGATTGAAAAACATTTTTCCCTGGAGGTTATTCTACACCTCAGTGAAATTGTTCATGAGTCATAGATTAAAACCTTAAAGAATGAAAAAGCAGCAAAGTTCATACCACTGCTGATGTATAGATCAGTCACTAGGAATACAGTTTTGTCTATGTCAATAACATCACTTTAATGTGAAAATTGCATGTTATCCCTGTAGGCACAGGTGAAACAAACTACATCAATAAACATGCTGCTTTTTTTTCTTTTTTTCTTTTTTTTTCTTTTTTTTTCTAAAGACCTTGAAAGAGATTGCACAGAAATGGAAACATCCTCCTGGAAATTCAGCAACACTGTCTCCTGGTCAGCTGCCTCTACTCTTGTGTCAGAAAATGTTTTTAGTGCAGGCAGTAAGACTGCTGAATACTAGGTACCAGGCTTTTCCTAGTTTATATGTGCTGTTTATATGTATGTTTGTACAGATGTCAGGTAGGAAAACAGAAAATCACAACAGAAACCCAACATAGGCTGGTTATGACCATCATGATTATGCTACAAAGGGCAGGTAAATCCTAAGCGGGGAATGGTTTCTGCACAGAGCTGTACAGTACTATTCAGCACACAAAGTGTTGATCTTCATGCCTTTTCAGTGCATAACATTGAACGTCCCATCTTATTTTTTTGTACAGATCATGCTTCTAGTGTCTACATGGGCTGCACCTCAGCTCTCAGCTACCTCTTCTGCTAGCGTCTCTTTCATAGTCTCTCCTCTGCAGTAACTGCTGCTCTCATCCCCTTCCTCCACCTTTGCCTTTGTACTGCGCAGAGGCTCTGATCTGTGTGGTGAGTGGAACTTATTCTCTGTGTCCCAGAGAAATCTAATTCCCTCACAAGGAAAGGTGTAAGACTTTAACAGTGTGTTTTCTCCAGATACCCAAGAAAGGCCTGTGTTATTGCTACATCTGTAGAAGTGATTCCAGCTTCCACTAACCATGATTTTGTATTAGAACTTCACCAGATATGTGAGGAACGGCAGTTTTTCAGACACTTGGTGATTTTGTTTTCCTGCATGTAGATCTTACTGTGCCATGTGCCATAGTTTCTGACAGAGTTCACAAACAACTGTCTGAACATCCTTAAAATTTTATCTACATCTGAGAACTTGATTGTATCGATTTTTGGTTTTCATCTCTAGAACTTGTCAGACGGTCTGGATATACCTGTTAAAATAAGATAGTTCAGACTCTTGTGTTCACAGAGTTCTGCATGAAAGGCAGCAATCAGTGTTCAGTGATATGGTCCTGGCTGGCCAGCAGGTGGTAATCAGCATCTGCTATTCCCACGGGGGACATTCCTATCTTGAAGGGATATAATTTGAAGCATTGATATTCAGTGGAAAGGAGGGGCACAAAAATCAGTAATGCTGAAAAGAAGAGTTAGAAATAACCATCAGTAAATTAGATCTGATTTTCTAGGATGATATATTGGGGAAAAAAACCTAGTAGGCTTTTATGCTTCAAATGTAGGATTCTCAACATACAACTGTGACATACTTCTTCCTCTTTCTTTAGCTCTAAGGGTGACAGTAGAATAATTCACTGTGTTCTGACAATGGAATATATGTATACCCCCAAAGGGAAAAAACAACAACCCTAAAGAGATCAGACAAGAAGAAATTTATTGCTAAGGCAGTGCAAATAAAAGGCTAATGGAAGTTCATGTAGTTGTAGTAGTATTATACGTGGACAGAAAAATCTAGGGGATGAAAACCTAAACTTATATCAGAAAGATGTGAACACAAAGAGAGAGACATGGATGTGTAATAAAAATTAGTAGAATGAAGTGGTTAGTTAAAATGAACATCAGGCAAGATCTTCTGAAATTAAGAAGGTCCCCAGTGGAATTACTAGAAGTCTTCAACACATTTAACGGTTGGAAAAACCTTTAATGTAAAGAAATACAGTGCTGGGCAAGCTACCTGAAAGGTAGGCAAAGAGGGAGTAAAGGTATGATGTCCATCTACTCTGGTTTTGCCTGGAAAAAAAAATAAACTGTAGTGATTTCAAACATGTTCTGAGAGTGTTATGTTCTGAAGCAGTATGGTAGCTCAGATGTCTCTGCCCAAGTTCACAACAACTGTGCTTGACTCCTGAAATTTGCCTAGTAAACTGATAGCTTACTACCAAGGTAGCTGGGATTTGCTACTTCAGGAACTCCCACTGAAACAAGAGTTTCAGAAGACCTACTTGGAGTATAATCATCCAGCAACCAGTGCAGAGGTGATACTGCCCTCTCTGTATGCAGACCTAGTCCACCTGTACTGTGAGAGTTTAAATTCCCAAGTTTAAAAGCATGACTGGTAAATGTTAGCAAATGGAAAAATTCAATGGATGACAGAATCATAGAATAGTTTGGATTGAAAAGCACTTCAGAAGGCCGTCTTGCTCAATCTCTTGCTCAAGCCAGGGTCAACAATAAATTCAGACCATACCAGTTTGTTTACAAATGTTTAAGTATTGAGTCTCCAGCCTACCAAGTACAAGTACTTTTGTAAACAACTGAGCAACAGGCCTTTCTAAAAACACCTAAGAAATCTGATTTTAAGAGAAACTTTCTCCTAAATTCCTAGTTACTTAACCCTAAATAGAAAGTTAAAACTTTTCTTAAATCTGTTAACACTCATCTCCATCTTCTGCTGCAAGTACATTTTGTCCTAAATCAGCACTGATAGATATCATGATTAGATAAGAAGTTACTTCAGCATCCCTCCTTGTGTTCTGAAATATCTTTTTTTCTGAGATGGGAGAATTTTGACCCCAGTTAAACATAGCAAGGACTGTGCCTGGTCCCATAAGAGGAGAATATAAAAACACAGTGCAAGTTACCATGCAGGACTTTCCTAATCTCAGATCTTGTAGAAACTAGCCAGTTTTACAGAATCCGGTGAATTTGTGGTTTGCTGGTGTCTCTGCAGCAATAACTTACACTTTTAATATGTTCCCACTATAAAGCTTTAAAACCTCCTTCTATGTCCCTAGCCACACTCTTTGATTGTTGTATTGTTTGTCTTTTATGCACCATTTTTCTTCTTTCACTTCTCGTCTTCTTCCCCCTTTTTGTCCCTAACAGCGTAGTGTTGCAGCCACTAGCAGTGCCTTCTCTAAGGCTCCCATAGTACAGTGAATTGTTTAATTCCCCTAGACATTTCCCTATGGCAACTATCCATAAAAATTTGTTTTGCTGAGGGCAATTCATGTTATCTAATAAAGAATTGCAACAGGAAATCTTATTTAAGGTAAGTAGGCTGTGCACTTCTCATATCATAACCATGATGCTAGAATTCATTTTGGCTATCACAGATTTTTAGTTCTCTGAAATTATTTAGTTCTTCTCTGCCTGCCCTTACTTGAGCAGAAATTAGTTCTCTTACTCTCCCTCCAATGAAGTGAGGTAGTCTGTTAAAGAAATTTGTATTTCTCCTGATGCTCAACAATGATGTTCTTGTCCTCCTAGAAGAAGGCCTATCAAGAAGAAAGTTTGGACAATTCTTTCTAAGACAACTGTCTCAGAAAAGAGAGCAGAAAAAGAGTTTCCACTAGTGGCCTGAATAGATCTCAGAAAATTTGCAGACTAAAGAAAATGTGCTGTTAATGAATTTACAAGGACAATGGAATAAGTGTCTGTTTACAGGATGCAGGAAAACTATTCTCAATTTCCCTGCCTGAACATGAATTTTAACTTTTATTTTTGTTTCTATTTGTTTCTCCTTGCAATATTCAATAGTTCCCAGGGGTATTGTCTGCAGGTCGCTAGGTTGTTATTTATTACTGTAACTTCAGACACGTACTGCATATCTCAGCTTCCCATCTAGACTTTTATTTGTAGCTACTGAAAATAAACATTTCAAAGATAGAAAGTAGCCTATCCTAAGCTCATAGGTCTGACATCTGCTCATGTAGGACAGTGTTTGCTCAGGACTAGGCATCTTATCTCAGAAGCATGCATCTGCCTTTATGGATGTGTACCTACTTTGAACTGCACTATGTAATTTAGGCTGTTAATTTCATTCAGACTTAGCGTAAGACAAAGCAGGCTATAAATTGTTTTAAAAACCTTGTTTCTATTTCACTTCCTGAGCCACATGATGATTGCTAACATGATGGCATATTGAACTTCATGCATGTCAGTGCACATTGGGGGCTTTATGAAGTTCATGCAGTCAAGGAATTGTGGCTTTGGATAGATTGTTCTTTTCACAGAATCACAGAATCAACTAGGTTGGAAGGGACCTTTTAAGATCATCTAGTCCAACCAATGAAAAAAAAAAAACCAACAAAAAACCCACAAACATACCACAACTCACAAACGAACAGGAACAACAGCAACAAATAAAAAAAAACCACCAAAAAACAAAACCACAACCCACACAAACCCCACACCACACCCAAAGCACCACCAATCCACTACTAATCCATATCCCCAAGCACCATGTCAACTTGTCTCTTGAATACCTACAAAGATGGTGCCTCAACCACCTCCCTGGGCAGCTCATTCCAATGCCTGACAACCCTTTCAGGAAAGAAATATTTCCTAATATCTAACCTGAACCTCCCCTGGTGCAACTTG
>JAOXNG010000002.1:8652582-8665289 GCA_028566535.1 Scolopax minor
TCTGGGTCAGCCTGTTAGAAAGATCACCCATATAAAACTTCGGTTTACTTTAGTTGGAAATATCATCATTCCTGGCAGAGTAGAGGGGGAGAATGACCTCCCTCAACCTACCAGCCACGCTCTTCCCCATGCATCAGTCTTGTCCCTCCTCAGTTTCTCAATGTACTTCATGAGCATAAGTGGCTGGAAATCTGGCAGAGGAAAGAATAGGTCTTTGACAAGCTCAAGAAACCAAATTCTAAATAACCCAACAAAATAGCAAAGCACACAGAACTACTATGTTTCTTATGACCTGTATTTCTTCATTTTCAGTTAACAATGTGACAAGTCATTTTTTACCCAAACATAACATATTGTTTCGAGATATATTTGATGCTGCTTCTGCTGCCTCTTCATTCCACTAGGAATTTATATTAGTATAAGAACACCAACCCTCTCAGATGAATCCTGTTTTCTGCCAAGAAAGACACAAATGCCGTACAACTTAGCCTTAGATGTACACAATCAAACTAAAGTACATGAATACAATGCTGAAGGCATGAAGGCATTCAAGATTTTCCAGAATGAACACCCTTTTTTTTTTTTTAATTATAATTTGTCTGCTACTTAAAATCAACTGGCTTAGCTAGTCATATTACTGTTTTCGAAACAGATACTTTCTTAGAACGGGATAGGAAATTTTGAACCACTGTGTTTAAATGTGACCAAAAAATGTTTATTGATTTAATGGACATCTCTGAGGTATTGAAATATTGGTCTATCTAACAGCTTAAATGACCTTTTCAGAATTCCCTGACCCGTGCATCAGCAAACACAGTGCATCTGCCCCAAGCATATGTTTTCTAGGCAGAGACAAACAGACTCATCATTAGGATGGTCTCTTCACTGTTTAGATATTCAATTTATTACAAATATTTCAATGCACTGAATTAGAACAGCAATCTGTTTTCAGCTTCCAAATCTCAAAATACTATTTTGCCTCTGGTTTATATTACTGAAGAATGTAGACTTATTCCTAAAAGAGAGCCCACATCATTAAAGTTTGCCATCTGTGCAAGGTTGGGGACATAAATGATTTGGGATAATACTCAACTGGATTCCTTGATGGGTCATTGTTTTTAATGGTCTGTTTCAGCTTGACTCAGGAATCTCATTACAAGGCAAATGAGAGCAATTTGATGGTCAATATCAGACTTTCTTTAAATACTAAAACTTCTCAGCTTATAATTTCTTTTACAAAGATGTATAATATTAATGCCTTACATTTAATGATATATAGGTAAATATAAAACCCCACCATATAAACTTCATCAATTTTTGAAAAATATTCAAGTATCATAGCAAGTACTCACTTCCTAAGAAATACAGTTTACACAACTAGTCCTCAAAAAAACTTTGTTAAAACTTTTCTCGGGGCAAAAGTACATACTTAACAACATGATAAGGAACCGAGGCAATATTGCACTAAAAAAATAAATTTTCCTTTTCTCCTGTACCTTTTCTCACCTGCAAGTCACCAACCTGCCTTCTCAGGAAATATCTGAAAACACTATACAGCCAAACTGCTGATATACAACTCAATAAATAAGTCTTGATAGTCTACACTCATGCTTTACAGAATACGTAACATGAATTCTTAGATAATAGAACAATAGAGGAAAAGTTTAAATCATTTTTTGCAATTCTAAAGGACAATTAAAATATTAATATATTGGTACCTATGACACAATAAAACTATAGGTACCCTTCATAACTCTTCTCCCTCACTCTGCTTTGGTTTTTATCTAATTTAAATTTAAATGTAACAATGAAACATTTAAACATCTATACTTCAAACATAAGTGTGTATAAATATTGTCCTTGATCTTTTTTCAGGAAGGATTTCTCAGTCTCTGGAGTATGATCACAGTCTGTTTTGTATGTCAGTTAAATTTGTTGTATCTTGAGAACAGCAGCAACATCTCTATTCATTTCTCACTGCAAATCCTGGTTGGAAAGAGACAGTTTCCACAGCTTAGCTCCCAGAAATCAGACATCTACCCTGCCATGTGTTAGTTGATAATACAACAGTGAAGTCATATTCCATAGTTTCAGAAGCTGAGGCTGCACACATTGAGGGCACTCTTGCTGTCTATTGTGGGGGATTGTGCCTGAC
Source organism: Scolopax minor (assembly GCA_028566535.1). Classification (NCBI taxonomy): domain Eukaryota; kingdom Metazoa; phylum Chordata; class Aves; order Charadriiformes; family Scolopacidae; genus Scolopax; species Scolopax minor. The sequence continues at coordinate 8,654,738 of JAOXNG010000002.1, forward strand.
AATAAAGCACCCAAATCCATAGTTTGGGCACTAACCACTGCAGGATCCTGATGGTGAACCAGAGAAAAGAAACAGCTCCTCCAGAGAGCAGTTCAGAGCTCTGAACTTAGACTCCTCCAGGGTGCATTTCCAAGCAGCTCTCTCTCCATTGGCAGCAGAGCAAGCCTACAGTGATTAGCTTCCCGGCACCACCACTGACCCATGCAGCACTTCCCTCTGTAAACAAAACAGACCCCTCTCGCCTACGGCTCGCTTCTCTGCTTTCCTTTTGGCCAAGGTCAAATACAGTAATTTGATGAGCATAGGATATGCTGCTGGCTTTCTTCTGACACAGCCGATGGCAACCATTTAACTACATGGCCTCTGACTTAGATCAGTCTGGCAATTGTTATAATCCCATGCTTTTTAAACCCACTGCTAACAAGGGCTTTACAAAGACCTCCATCTTTCCAACAAACTTTCTGCTCCCAGGCTGATAAAAATGTTGACAGTCTGCCAACACATTCAGTCTTCTGCATTCTGTTTTTAAGAATTTCAAAGAGCTCAAATTTTTAGTGGGAGCGCTTAATCTTATTTTCATTTTTTTGTCTTTTGTTTTGGTTGAAAGAATTAATAGCTTTAGGGCAGATGTCTTCAATATTTTGTGATTAAAAATGTGACCTCTAGTAAATAGTCTGTGCTATTTTTCTCTTCACTTCATTCAGTTACTACAAAGATCACATACTGTACCTAAAGAAAAGGTTGTCTTCCCAAGACACATCACTCATTAACGTAGGATTCATGATAGTCCTTTGCTATGAAACCATTTATGCTACAGATCCCAAATACAACTCAATTTGTTCAGGGTCTGCAAGTGTGTCTGTTTCATGGGTATGCTATTTTTTTAAAAGCAATTAATATTGTCATGTTATGTGTCATCTTCATTTCAAACTGGGACTGGAAACAAAACTGCTGTGATGCACAGAATGACATTTAAATTTTTCAGTTTCAGGGTATAGCAGTTTTAGTTCTTGTAGCATTCACCATAAGCTATGGTACTTTTGTATTCAGTCTCCTCACCTGCAGAGTTTGTGATCTGCTGGAACAGGCCAGATGGGGTGGGAAATATCTTTCTGACCTATTCTAAAATCAAGTCTGCAAATGGAAGGCAATGCTAGTCTTAATTCTCATAGCTGGGGATGATCTTCCAAAAGGAGCCAAATCTCTGCAGAAAAACATTTCTTAATTTTATGTGAAATAATTGCTGGAAAAGAAATAGAAGCAGAGGACAACTCCCCTGGCTGTTCAGACCACCACTCTCTTCTCTCTGAGATGCTGCTTTTTACAATTACTCAAAGTTTGCTCAAAGTATGTTCAGCCACCAAGTAAGTGAAAACTAAATTTCGTCAGATGCCTGTCTACTTTCTGGGTGTCTGGAAGCTCGATGTGTAGCTCTTCATGCCAGGGCTAAACAGCTCAGAGGAAGTTCAGAAGCCCAACTCTTACTGCCTGGCAAGCTCTAAGTTCAGAAGGGATGTGATTGTACTTACAGTTTTGTACTTACAGAGTTGGGTAATCCTGGGGTGGGTGTTCTGGGAGCTTTTAGGTTATGCATTGATAGTCCACAGCTGGTTTTTGTTTGTGTGTCAATATTCCTTTTTGAATCTGCCCTTGAATCACATTTGGGAACTTCAAGAGAAGCAGCACTGCCTGTATTAAATACTTGGCATTAAGTTAGCACTTTCTATGCGAGAATGTTCTAGTGCTTTGCAAACATTAATTACACTTTACAGACCCTCTGAGGAAAGGCAGAACAGAAACTCTGGTTTTGGAAGGCATGCTGATTTTGTTGGTTGGCTCTTTGCTGAAAGAAATGTAAAATCAACCTTTACGTTGCCCAAATATATAATAAATATAAAGTTAAAAGAAAAAGCAGCAAGATTCCAAAGCCTGCTGTTTCAGTGCCAGAGAGGAGGAAATTAAAATCAGTTTGTGACTAGAAAGGAGTGCTTTGATGACTGCCAATGTCACTTTACACGTGCTACCTGATGGGTCTTTTTTTGTCAGTGTATATGACACTATTTTGTCTAATTAGCCCTGATGTTTCTTTTGAGCTTTATTTTTGTTTTGTATATACATATTGGAGAAGAAAGCTCTCCCAATCCCTGGGAATCATGTTTAATTCAGAATGACTATTAGGCCTTTGATGAATAGAAAGCATATTTAAAACATAGGCACAGAGCAGAAAATAAAATCATGAGGCAAAAGTAAGGAATATAGCTAGTGTTCTCAGCATTTTGGGTAGAGAACTGTGTCCTCATGTTCAGCAACAGTCTGAGGGAAGTCATATTGCACAGGGATACTGGCCACCATTAGGAAAAGGGGAAGCTTATAGAAAACCCTCTGAGGGAAGTCTAAGAAATCGTAAGTTTGTATCCAAAACCATCCTCATAGCCATCCTCCGTTTGGTCCCTGGTGCCATCCTCCCAAACTGCCCTGTAAGCCTGGGCCTGAAGCAGCTCACTCCTTGCTGGCTGTCATGAACCCCATTACAAACCTGTCCAAGTAAGAGATTCTTTGATCTTTAGTCTCTAAACACAACAGAAGAATTGGCAGATGTTATAAGGCAGAAACATCTTTTAAATTACGTGTCTGTTTACTCATTTTTTTTATTATAGTCTCTTTTGCAACATATTGTTGTTTTATTATAGTTTATACATTTCTTCTAATGATAATTGTATCCTTCTGGGTTTTCAACATCTATTCAAATGATGTGGTTACTAATTTGGAATAAGAGTCAAGCTGCTGGAAAACATCTCACTTGAGGTTAGATCCATGTTGTGCTTAAAGAGAAAAAAAAAAGTCTTTTGTAATTTTATTTTTTTACTTATTAAGAAAAAAAAGAGAAAGAAAGATTTTACAAAGCTAATGTACTATGTTTTTACTCAGCTAATTGGAGATGGAATAATGCACTGGACCAAATAAATGCTTCAGATGGTCCAGACACCAGTGTCACAGAGATCACCAGTGTAACACCACAGGGCATTGATCTGAATGATGACTGATAAACAAAAAGCGATATTTGAGTTAGTTGTAGAATAAAGAGAATATAAAGGAAAAGGAATTTTTTGCTCAGTTTGTGATCATATTTATTTAGTGCCAGGAGGGTGATTAAGCTCTGGTCAGGCCAGAAATATTTGTGTGGTGTTGGGCAACAATCTGTGGAAGCACTTGCTTTGTATGGTGAAACTCTACAGTATTATAGTTGAATGACATATTCATGTTGGTCTAATCCCTGCTAATCTACTTCATGACACTTGGGTAGACCTTGGTATTAATAGCCTAAGCAAGCACTAACCCTAAAGAAATTGAAGCAATCCATTCTCTGTGAAATAAATTAAATAATCGATCTATTAATAATTTATGTCTAATAATTAAAGGTAAATTATATTATTGTCTCCTTTAGGAATTTATCAGTTTCTAAATTGTTAAATTGCAATGAGTTCCTGTGTTGCTATGTTTATAAACACAGCCTGAAGCCATAATTTCATGATCCTTCAGACTGGACTTGTGAACTGGTCATCACCTGTCAGCACAGGCCTGATCCAGGTCGAACCTGCTGCAGAATTTATTGTGCCTTTATGCAGGTGCTAGAAGGACAGGGGAAACCTCTTCCCAACTGAAGGCTAACATAGTGATGTGTCTGGCACTAGAGATGACGTAAAGTATATTGGTATGCAGTAAACCCAGAAAAATCTTTGACTGTTTTGGAAGCAGCAGACTGAGTTCATGCAGTATCAGAATGTGACTGTAGACTTAGATGTCTTATCAACAGGTTTTCTGAATCATCATACCATGGCCTCCATTTATATTGCTGATCACGGAACTTGAGTTCTTGATACTTTATAAAGAAAGAACTCTGCTTGGGTTCAGTGGAGAGATTGAGCATTTGTGAGTCACAGAATGGGGTTATTTTAAGGCTGAGAGTGTAAAACAGGCTTTTACCTGCTGCTGTCTGTGTTATTGGAGGACAAAACTTAGCCACGGTATTCTCAAGGAGGGGGAGGATACAGAACAGCAGTTTCTCCCAACTTATTTGAAAAGCTAGAGATGATAATTAATGAAGAGAGAAACACTGAATTTTAATTGGACTGTAATTATAACACGGCAATTTATATTGTGAGACTTTTAAGATGGTTCAGCCCCTACAGTGTTTTGTTCCTCAGATAAATCTAGCTCTAAAAGTTAGAGGGAGATAAATAATTGGTCTGAAATGTACTTATCATGAGTGGGTCGTGTGCATGTGTGTGTGTTGCTATTTATCATAATTTACCTAGGGGAAGCACCTCTGTGTCAGACCTGATAGACTGGAGACCAGGCAAGTTAGGGCATTTTCTAATAAGCAGGCAGTGCTAATGCCAAAACAGTACTGAATTTATAAAAAGGCAGGAGACATACCAGCTGGTATTCAGCCCATGCTCTGAGACACATGGAGAATGAACCCCAAAATTGCTAGGAATATTACTGGGATAGATGCAGGGATTTCCTTCCCTGAAATGTTACCAACTCCATCTAAAGGAAACTTCAGTCTGTGTAAATTGAAATTAGCCAATAAAGAAAGGAAGAAAGTTGATGTGGTTCTGCAGAAAGCAGTCTTCTTATTTAGGCTTTAGATGTCAAGAAATGGTGAATTGAATCTCATCACCTTCTTTGGATCATTGTTTTAGCAGCATGCATGGTGGTGGATATTTACTTCTGCAAAAGTGTCTGAACTTATGAATTGGAAAAATTAAAAAATGTATACTGCAAGGCTCGCTCAACAGATAATATGCTTATATCAAATATCTAACCCTTTGAAGATCTTGATCTCAACTTCTCTTATGAGATCTCTGATTTTTCCTGCTTCCAACTGAGCTAAAAATGTCAGAAGGGCAGGTTTTCCTGTGGTGTAGAAGAAAGACATAAAAATTGTGCTACTGCTTGCTCCCATCATTATTTATAAAATTCCATCTGCAAATGCTGCTTTACCTCAAATAAAGACAGTCTCTAGAAGAAAAATAAAAAGATGGCCAGCTGGTCACAGTAGGGGTCAGCATTAAGGATTCCTGCAGGAGCAAGGTACAAACAATTACCTGTCCTCAAGTAAAATAAAATTCCCAAGAAAAATAATAATAACAAAGTCCATAATTCAAGTTGAATTATTAAATGGGTCAGGTCCAGAAGGCTGCTTGCAGCCAGCTCATTACCAGGCCTCCCAACTCCCACAGGAAATTTCTCTTGTTTGCTGAGGTTTCAAACCTGAGATTACCAATAATGGCGAAAAGTAAATATGTTGAGCAGGGCTTTTAAACCCTAGCTTGTAAAAGCATGTTGAGGAGGTGGAATTTTATCACTAAAAATCTTTTGGAGAACAGTTGCATTTTCTTATTGTTCTCATAGAAGCTAATCATCTCAGTAAAATGTGGAAGTCAAAGGTGTCATTTCTATGCAAGAATTGGGAATATCAGAATTGACTGATATTTGGTGGAAGGAATAAAGAACAGAACATGAATCTCTCAGAGCTGGAGCCTTTAACTCAAAAAATCAGAGATTTTAGGAAAGAAAAATATGTTTCTTTTGCTATGCTTGATTAGGATTTCCTTTCTTGCAAGGTGACAGAGGGGGGTTGATGTATATTCTTTTGTCTGGGAAAGGGTTCTGCCTTTTCTATATCTGCAACAACAAAATTGAAAATTATGTCAATTTACCAGGGAGAACTTAATGAACTAAAAACTGCATGAACATACTGTTTCCAACAAAGACTTCTGTTTGTTTGTTTTGTTCATGGTGTCATGAAGCTATCTCTATTCTGGAAACTATCAAGGCTATGCAATTTGGCTGCCGATAGAAGAATTTCTCTCGCTATTTCTTTTCTCTCATGTAGAAGCATTTAAAGTATTGAAATTAGTAGGAATTCTTTAGTTTACTTCTTCAAATGTACCAGTTAACAACAATTCAATTTACAACTGCCAGTCATGTTTAGCCAAGCAAGGGAGCAAGCAAGCCAAGAAAACAAGAGTGTGGCTGCATGTGCCGAGTGGTGAAGATACACAGCTAGAAGAAACAGCTCATGAACAGAGAGATTTGCTTTACCAGACCATGCTACACGACCAGTTCCTCTTTGTATTCTTGTTGCAATTGGTATTCTTACCGCTTCTATAGGATTTAAACAGGCATTGATGCTCTGATATCTAGATGGCTTTTCAATGAAAAGACAAAGTTTAATTAGACTTCAAGTAGCAGCAGCATGTATTTCACAGTGCTCCACAGCAGGTGTCCCAGTGCCTCAAACAGCTCTGAGGCTCCAGATGAAAATTAGGAAAAATTTGAGCTCAAGCTGTCTTTTGTAATAACAATAAGCACACAACAACTACATGCTGTACAGTCAAGTTTACCACATTCTCTCTTACTAGGACTTTCAATAATGATATGCAAGAATTGGACTAGGTTGGATACTCCGAACTTGGCTAGTCCTGGGAAAACCATCAGCTCACTTGTTGTGAAACACAGATTGAAGTGCTCTAAGACAAGCCACATGGCTACACGGAGATAGATTCGGGGATTCACTGTGAGCGAGTAACCCCTGGAGTCTATACCTGGGGAGATTAAAGCCTTGATTAGCATGGTAAAACAAGATAATAAGATTGCCAGAGGATATTACTAATTAATCCAAAAATACTGCTTGCAGGTGGTATAAAGTGAAGTCTTTAAAAATATTTGACTAGTGGGCTGACTTAGACTGATGAGGGTAAATACCCTTTATACAGAGGGAAAGCTAGGAAAGGAAAGGCAAGTATGATTTGGAGGAGGATAATATATGTCTGAAGTCATACCACTGTTAACATGGTCTTAAACTTTAATCTCTCTTTATCTCCCTGCCTTTAATCATCTCCATCATAAAAATGCAGAAATGCTATACTATTAAAGTCTGCAATGGTTATAAACATGGGAGTAGAGCTACTTGTCAGCAATAATCATTTTGGTTATTACAGAATAATATTGAACACCTGTCAAAATGCATATACACATAAATATAGTACACATATGCATATACGATGCAGTTACTAATCAGGATTAGTTGTTCAGGTTTGTGGTTTTAGGATGCTTCTTAATGTTGCTTCTTATTCCTTAAAATTCTACAACAACTTGTTGGAAAATTGTCAACATCTTTGGCTATTTTAATGAGCATAGCACATATGGAGAATCTAATATGCTGCACTTCCATGCAGTAAAAGAAAACCAGCGGTAAAACCCAATACCATGGCAACTTTCTACAACAGAATATCAGCAAGCGTTTTCCAGGATTTTTCTACAGCTCTGAAATGGCTAGTTAAAGAAAAATCTCCTCATGATAGTGAGAATTTTTCTGCTTACTTCCTCCATACATAAATTCTTAGTAAAATATTGATCTTGTCTGAAAGGATATTTTTTGAAAACATGGCTATGAGAAATTGATAGTCTGCCTATTCTTACTAAAATGATATCATGGAATACTGGATTTGCTTTACTGTTTAAACTTAAATGAAGTGAGGTTAATCTCTGGAAATTTAGTGACAGTATTTTAGACATCTTCCTTTTTATTATTACATTCCCAAGAAAACATCTTAGTGTCAACTTTATTGAGGACTTCAGCATCTTCAAGAAATTTTTTTGTAGAAATGCAGGTAAGGAAGACTTAGGCACAAGAAGTTGTTTTATAAGAGATTATATGTTAATGGCTGAAGCTACTCTATAACTCAGAAGATCACAATAGTTAAACTAACTAAATGTTAGTTTAGAAATTAAAAATATATCTATTTTTTGAGTTATTCAGCTTGCTACCATGAGGTTTTGGGGTGGGGGCATTTTGTTTGTTTGTTTTTAAATTTCTTTTGGTTTTGTAATGAAATGCAAGATTAACTTGCAGTAATAACTTTACAGTAGTAATAAGTGCTGATATTGGTTTGCCATAGGCAGGAACAGACAGTGTGCATTGCCGGAATTGGGAACCCTAACATGCAAATCATACAAATTCGGGAGTGCTTGAGAACATAAATAATAATATAAAACTGAAGATGCAAAGACATGCATGGGGTAAAAAAATTTAAAGTTCTCCTCAAGGCAGTGTTTTTGTCAGAAGACTTTCTTGCTGTACCAGGTTGTGCTAAAAATAAAGAAGAATTTATGTCAAAACCATGATGGAAAACTGTTTTGATTTTAATAATAAAAGAAGCTTTGTCTCATTCTTTGCTGAAGTGGGTCCATAATAACTTGGAATAATTTGAGGGGCAGATCAGAATCAAGGTTAGTAAAAGGATATGAAATATCATCTGAATCACATCTCTCAGTCCACACTCACAGTTTGTATGGCTGTTACCTGTTTCCCAGATTTGAATCTGGGGCTGTGTATTATTGGAGTATAGGGAACTAATGCCTGTTGGATGAAGGAAAAGGGACTTCTTTACTATGTTATACTACTGGTTTTATTGGGCTGGCCTATAAAGACTGCAAATTAAATAAGTAAGGGCATAACCAGTTTGGCACTAAGTTAGGTGTCCTCACAGGAACACAGCTTCCAAACAGATTGTTTCTGCCCCCAGAAGTAGTGTTTCCAAGTATAGCACAGAAATCAGCATATTTGTTTAGGATTTTTTTTTTTTTTTACTATTAGTACATTCAGCTTGTTAAAAAGTACTGCTGTGAGTTAATATTCTTGGAATTTAGTTTAAGATGCTGGTCTTGGCAAAAACTGTTGCTATGCAAATAATATCCTCCAGATATGAAATGTATTATAGGAATAATAAAGAATGCATGAGTGTAGCTAGAATATACAAAAGTAATCTCTGCCATGTCTTTTAATAATAAGAACCATAAAATAGAAATAAAAACTGTGATAAAAAGTGTACATCATGGAGGTCTCACAAAACTTTGACCATGCCCTAATTTTGAAAAGGGCTGTTTCATGTTGTTCCTGCAATAAATTCCCTGTACGACAATGTAAACTATTGAGGGGTGGATTCACATATAGAGTGCATGCACTTGTATTATGTGCCACAAGGAGAAGTAAGGAAAGAGAAACTTGTGCACCCAAGTGCTGCGAATGTCTCAGTGGCTTGGTAGTTGCCCACAGTGAGTCAGAAAGGTGTGAAAACCCTAAGTCAAGAAAATACGAATAATATTTTCTCTATTTCAAGATCATTTTAATGTAACTTGGAAACTGAAAAATTAAACTATTCTTACGTGTTTATATTGAAAGAGTGATACATTCTTCAGTGACTTCAGATTTTTGTCTCAAAATAAAGAGAAGAAAGGATTCTGAAAATATATACAGAATAACAAGCAACTTTGAAATCTTCTGCAATCCTATTGCAACATCTGAAAAATTTCATCTCTTTGCAGCAATTTACTGTCCTGTATCTTTTTTTGGTACTTTCTGTACAAGAAAACCCCCTTACAATGTTAGTTTTGAGCCCCAATCATGGTTCAGCAAATTATGGTGCTGTGCACCCTGTAGTATGCAAAGAAGCCTCAAGTCAAATCAGGATGCAGTTTTTAGGCAATAGGGATAAACATGGTAGAGGCTGTCAGAAGTGAAATGAAGAGAGTTTGGTGAAAAATGCACAGTCACAGCTCACAACTTGCTTAAATACCAGCCACATCGTTGCCACTCACAGGACTGACCCAGCAATGAATGAGGATCCTTACCACCTTGCAGCCTCAGGTTTGTAAGTGGTGACTGAGATATCTTTTTAAGAAGGCTGATTAGATGAAGATGCCAAAAAAATCTAAAACTGTTAAGCAGCATTATTTAGTTATTTTGGAAAGTTTTGCCAGGTCCTTCAATGGATTTTTAAATTTGACCTGCACTTGAAGGTAACAGCTCATGATGCACTTTATACAAAATGCTGGATCCTGACCAAAGATGCTCATAAACCATGACCTGAAACATATTCTTATCTCCTCCATAATAAAATATGGTTTATTCCTCTTCGCATCATAATTGTAAACTTTTCCATTTGTTTCAGCCTGCTTTTTTCTTTTTTTTTTTTATTCTTTTGAGCAAAATGGAAAGTTCAGTAGTTGTAACTCAGTAAACACATTTTTTATGCAAGGCTTTTTTATATCTACCCTAGAAAGCTCTCATTTGTTTCTTTGTTCTGTAGGCATGAAAGATTGTTTATTAAATACAACAATAATAATAAAGTAGAGATAAGCTTTCTTAGCTGGCATTACTTCAGATTCCAGCGTGTTTTTCCCCAGCCTCATTTCATTATAGTCTATTTGGTAGTGCATAACCAGCATGTGTCACACTGAATGAAGGCTGCCTTCAGAATAACATGTCAGTAAGATGATTGCTCTTGGAACACATAGTGCCCTTACTCTATAATTAAATGCAAAACCTCTGTGGAAAAAAATGATGTTAAAAGTCTTAGCTTATGCTCACCAGAGACTAGTAGTGCAGAGACAAATGCTGTCATACTAACCTTAATTGCTTCTTCTGTATCTAGTTGTGGGAGTTTTGGCACCATGATACTCCTGCTGGGGATTATTAAGC
>JAOXNG010000002.1:8684231-8697068 GCA_028566535.1 Scolopax minor
AAAAAAAAAAAAAAAAAAAAAAAAAAAAAAAAGGCACAGAAATGAATGACCTAATATTTTTATCTGAAAGTGATGAGAATTCATACTTGTTCTTCTTAATCACTCAGGAGATAGTGAGCTACTTTCAGTTATCTAACTGCTGGAACTAGGATGCAGAATAAACTGCCACTACAGAGCAGCAGGAGATTTCTGGTTACTTCCACTTTCAGCTTCTGACACTAAGGACTCCTGAGGGTTTTGACTTTCACAGATTAGTTGCTCGATATTTTGAGGACCTGAAAACTATTTAAGAAAAATTCTGAAAGTGTGATACCTGAAAAGAAAGGTGTCTTCAGAGAAATTGGAAAGGCCACTAAAATCAAGAGCCACTTTTCAAAAGCTTAGGATCTATACAACTATTTTAAATATTTTGCTCTGGCAAGTACATCTTACAAATTTATAATATCTGAAAGATATGCAGTGCATATGTGACAGTCTCTTGCAGGGTCACCATAACAGAAAACTATGGTTTCACTGATGAGCTACTGGAGGCTTTCCCTGCTTGGCTTCCCCTGAGCAATCTGGACACCAAGGGACTGTCTAGAACCTCTTTCTTGATCCTGCAGTATCCCAATTTGTGCCTCATAAACACTGCTCCCCGTTCTATCCATTAGATTGCTCTGGGATCTAGGACCTGAAGCACTCAGAGTACTCAGATGGAGGGAAGATAGGAGAAGAAATGGAATCAGACAAATTCCCATCAAAACCCCTATTTTAGGTTTGCTAAACTTCTTCGAAGGTGGGAGTTTTCTAATTAAATGCTTTTAGTTGATTAAATACAGATTAATCAGAATATTTTTGACCATCTAATTAGCCAGAAGGAGAGGCCATCAAATGTTGAGGAATCAATCTGATAATGAGAAGAATTTGCATTAAAAGGCTCATCAGTCTCATAGTGGCAGAGAGAACTGTATATGAAAGTCATGACAATTTAGTGGGTTAGCTCTAAGTATTCAAGTGACAGATATAATTTAGAGAAATGTTCTTATATCCTTTATTAACTTGTTTAATGATAATTTACTAAAGAAATCTGCCATCTCTAGTTATGCTAGATGTCTGTTCATCTGTCTGTCGGCTCCTTCTCTTTGTACCTTACTAGTGTGACAGTAGCACAGACCTCAGATAACTCTGTTACTATCAATGTACAAAAAACCACATGCCCAGATAAATTCATGCCTTCTTAGAGAGAAGGCTGTGATGTCAGCTCAACGCTATGAGGACACTCAAGAGAATTAGCTCTTGAGAAATCCACAGAAAAGTAACCTATTTCAATGCTGCTGTAGGCACATTTTGACCAGACTGGTAGCTAGCATGACAACACATGGACATCTTGCAATGCCATAAGTGGCTGGATATTTGATGTCAGATGGTGATTTCTGTTTCCTCCTCTCTTTCCCTGGTCCCTTCCCTTGCTTCCATGATTTTACAACGTCTGAAATGGCAGTGTCCAAAACGACACAAAACTACATCCTCCAGGAGAAGATGACTGAAGCAAGCTCAAGCGGCTTGAACTTCTACAAGAGCACTGTCATGTCTCATTCATTACCTGATCACAGCTACAGGACCAATGATTTTTCCTAGCTCAGTGGTTTATTTTTTGAGGAAAGGGTCATTTGAATCATCATACAAGAAAATGAGTTTGAACATGTGAACTGGGATGGAACCATTTGGGTATCTGCTTTCTTTTCTGTTCAGTAATTCAAGAGCTATATGTATTCTGGCTCTGAGCGTTTGTTCTTCTGATGCTACTCACAGAAGTATGCATTTAGACCGAACAGGGCCCTGTAGCCCTGTGTCTCATCTTCTCCACACCAATGTGCTGGTGCACTGAGATCAGACACAATGATGTTCCTCTGCTCCCTCTTTTCCTCTGCAGAGTCTCTGCTGGTGGGTCAGAAAGCCAGAAATTGCCTTTATGGCTGTATAGTCTGACCTTGGGCATCAAACAAAACTATTGCCTCCCTGCAGTAACACATCCTTTCTCTCACTTGAGTTGTATTTCTTGCATTGTCGCTTTATTCTGTAACACATTTTCTCTCTGTCCTTTATCAGCTGTGATTGTTGCAGCCTTCCATGGGCTAAAAGAAAGAGAACACAATACGCACTAAGGGAGATGTCATGGCCTTTCCACACATTCATTCTCAGCAAGCTTTTGTGCAAGAAGTGAGAAAAGGGCCATGATCACTATAGAAGATACATATGGTGGGGGAGTAGCATTGAAGCTACAAGATTCAATGGCATTTATTCAGGGAACACTTTTGAATCGAGAGGATCACAGCCTGTAAAGATACACATCTCAAGAGGGAAAGAAAAAATGCTGCTAAGATTATACTGTTGTTTTTTTTATCAAGGAAAAAGATAGCAAGTGTGCAGTGTCCAAGGGGACTGAGGAAGTCCAGTAAGTCTGTAACAATAGGTGTCTTGAAGTATTACACAGATCAAGTAAACCAACTGGACAAGCTTTGTAGATGTTATTTCTCATTTCTTGAATCTACTGTTTCTGAAAATAGTTTTAGTTCTGCAATACACGAAGCAAGAGACTGCTGTCATCTTAAATAACCTGAGGAAAAGTGAGAATTACAAAAAAAAAAAAAAAGCTATTAGAAAAAGAAAAAAGAAATAAGAAAAGCTTTCATTCATATCGTGAGCCCTTGCTTCTCTCTCACTCTGACTGGGGAAGAGCTCTGGATTAGTCAAAGTGTTGATAAAATTAGGCAGGAAGGGGAGATTAAATAATTTTGTTTCATTGCCTAACGAAAAGTGTCCCTCTTTGGACATTAAATATGTTAGTGATTAAAGGAATAACATTTAAACCAACCATGAGTTTATACAAAAGGCTGGAAGATGACTCCATAACTGTGGCAAGCCTGACAAGGCCAGCAGACTGCAGTAGGAGCTGGAATACAGGACTCCTCCTGCTCTTCTCTGATTCTGAAGGTGCAGTCAGTGCCAGATTCTGACTCATTTTTCTCTCTGCCAGTGCTTCTCTTCCAGCCTTCTTCCACCAAATTTCAGCTGCTAAAGTTTCCATATCTTCATTACTGAAGACTTGTTCTGCTATATGGCTGGACCAAGACACAAGAATGTGTATTTACAATGCTGCAGAAGCTTATCTAGTGGGCACTTTTGCAAACAGAAGTCCAGAAGCAGGAAAAAAAAATATGGTATAACACTTAAAAATGGATTTAGAATAATTAATTGGAAGACTTGTACAAAATCTTAAAAAATCCATTCTTTAAAAATAATATATTCTGTAATCTAATAGAATATGATTTGCTATAAACTCATATCCCATGCTGTCCTAATCCTTATTAGTCTTCTCCCTTTGCTTCTTTGCCAGGTGAATACTATGAGACCTCCTGGCTGGTTTCTGACTTTTGCAGGATAAATCTGCGTTGAGTTCTGACGCTCCTTCAGAAAGTAAGTAATTTTTTCTATGTGATTCAGTTGATAACTAATGTTTTTAGGGACTAGATATATTGGAAAGTCTTCCCTCTGTCAAATTTGAATTTGAAATTGCCAAAATAGTGCAAAAAATCATTAGTGAGTGAACTGGAACATACATAGACAGACATTGAAAGTCTTAGTTTTGCCGGAAACCAGAATAAAAATTATGGTAGCAAGATGTCATTTTAAAGAAGGGACATCTTGGGAAGTGCTGATTATCTTCTCCCATGTGTTGTAAGTCAGGTCTTGCTTGTCCAAAAAGAAGAGTCAGGTTGTTAAAGAGTTTGCTTTATCTTGCTCATCATGCATATTTTTTACTTGGAGAAAAAAATAAAATATTTAAAGTACCAGAAAGACAGGACTTGTAGTGACTGTTCCCCCAACTGACTTTTTCCAGGCTGCTCACATATTTTGGTGAAACAAAGTGGCATATTTGCTGAAGTAAAAAACCTCGGTGCCAGGGGCCTGTAGGACACGTTGCTTTCTCCCATAAGACTGCAGGTACCTGCTGCAAGATATGCTCATCACTTCATAGTCCCTTTCCTTAAATAATAAATGTAATTAACATTGCTGTTTCCTGGCCTACATGGCTAGGACTGCTGGATTTTCAGGTTATGGTTTTGAGCAGACTGGTGGGTTTAGTGAGAGCTTGCTGGTCACCTGCTATGTTTATTCATGGTATCACACATTACCCAAAACCCACATTTTAAATAAAATCATGGTACATTTTACCTTGAAGAAAAAAATTATTCTTGTCAGGAATAACTTTTTTGAAATGCAGTTTATAATTTTTCTTTTTTGTTGTTGTTGCCAGTCATCTATAATAGTCTTAAATTATCCTGAATGTAATATAGTTATTCTAACTATCGGTTGAGTAATTTCTATTAATAATTCTTGGCTTAGGTTTGGTTTCATTTGTGAAATTAGAATAGTCCAGGTAACTGTTTATTCTCTGTCCAGCTGAATTCTTCAGAATGACCTTTCTGCTAAATCCACATAAAAATTCAATAATCTCTCTTTGAGTATCCCTGAATACTTGTTCATGATGCATTATATTCATCTATTTAGAAAAGATATACAAGAAGTATGAATGCAGTAGAAGTAAACAAATGCATAAATATTCATGGCTAAAAAAAACCACTAATGCTTTATTGCATCTTGTGATATGTGTTTATAAAAATGTGAGTTGAATAGAGAAGTACAAGAAATTCTAGTGCAAACAGTCAAATCAAGAACTGGATGCTTACTGAGCTAAATATGAGGTAATGAGCTCTTTAAAAGAATAGCTTGATTAAATGAGATTAGAGCAGCTGGTCCAGCAGTGTCTCCTTATTTAAAATCTTGTGATTTACTATGATATAGGAACGGTATACACCTATATAGCTAAGTATGAGTCTTGCACTTAGCTTCCCAATGGTACTTAGCATCAACAGGAAAAGAACAATTACATTTTTAAAATGGTTTCTAATGTAAGGTAGTGGCAATATCGGTGCACTCTTGCATCTGTCTATAAATAGAGTACCTGTATGTAGTAAGTACAAAAGTTCTATATGTGTTGAAGCTAAGGAAATATTTTTGTGGCATGCTATGATTACAAAAAAGGCTGTCATTTGAAGATGCTTAGAGGTTTGGATCATTTGCATTAGTCCTGAGAGAGAGGGATTGTGATAAGGCAATTATAGATGTGTGCTAAATTAATTAATCCCACAGCTTTATCGCACAGCGGATGTTTTTGAGAAATAATTTGCATGGAAAAAAATTTCTCTTATTCATCCATATGGTATTTTCTGTTCAGTGATATATTTTGCTTGCTGTTACAGATACAGAAGATTAAATTCTGGGGTAATGGCATATTTATTCCTCTACTGTAACTTTTATTGTATTTTATAACTGTAAATTACGAAAGGCAAATATTTGTATTGTTCAATGGACCTACTACTTTTTTGTAGTTGCAAATTAACACAGAAAGTAGATTTTAAAATTGACAATTTTCTCAGTATAAAACCAGCATACTTTAGATAGATTTGTGGCTCTCTGATACGGAGTTATACAAAGATTCAACTCAAACTATGTTAAACCTCCAAATATGTTTAATCCAACCAAGTTTAAGATGCTCAAGTCTCATTTAGCTGTCTAGGATATGCTGTAGTTAATGGAAAGAGAGGGCAAGTGCTTAAACCACATGTCTCCTGCAGGGGAGATGAGCCTTTCTACTGTACCTGTGTTCTTCACTGACTTTAAGGAGAGTCTCGAGAATCTACTTCAGACAGAAATCTACCTAGCTGAGGGAAAAGGATAGTACAGATTAAGGCATTTAACTTATTTTTATCAGAAAGAATAAGAAAACCAGGATCATTTATGTGTAGTGTATGTGCATATTTAGAGATGGCATATATATGCCTCTGATATGTTTGCCAGGCTCTGAATCAATTTACAATAATTGTACTTTACAAAGTAAAGGGGCTGGGCTGGTACATGGGGTTATGACATAATGGCACTTCTCCCAGGCTGCCAACATGTACAATTGAATCTCGTTTTTCATTTCTACTCCTGCTGTGAAAAATAAGCCTTCAAAACATTTATTGAAGTGCAGCCTGATGCGGCAGTATCTACTCACATTTGCAACCTGAACTAGTGCCACCAAGAGAAGTGAACTGGCCCTTTCATTTCAGTGGCTAACTCAGAAGTTATATGATAGCAGTACAGAAGTCAATATTAAGTGCTACTTTAAAAAGAGTGGGGAGGAATCGCACCAGGAAAATTTAGACATCTGTCTCTGAGTAGCCTTTCATTTCCATGCAGATGGAGCTGGATAATAGTACAGCGTGGTCTTCCTAAAGTCATAGATAGGATCCCTACATGCTAGTGCAGCTCTCACCCATCTAACACCTAATTTTTATACTACAAGCATTTGTAAGGTATAGATTTCTGTTTTGTTGCACTGCCAGTGCTCTTTCTGCATCTGCTTAGTAGAGACTGCATTTTTACAAGCTTTTGAATTAGATTTTGTTATAAGAAAATGTTCTCTTTACCATACTCTAAATTAAACTCTCATGCCTTTTCAGTCTGCATATGTTTTTCGTCAAGGATGATACTGAAAATATTAAGAAGTTCATTAAAAAATATGATTAATTAATTTTATTACAGTTGCACTTAAAAGCCCCTGCTGAGACAGGAGACCTATTGCACCGGGCACTGTAGGGACACATAAAAGAGTGAGTTTCTGCTTCAAAGAGCTGAAAATTGAACTAGAAAAGACATGTTTCTCTTAGCTTCAAGGGAAAACGAATAAGGCTTTTGTGATATTCTTGAGCAAGCTGGAAGCCCGATGTTTCATTGAAACCTTTTCTTTTTCATTCCACAGTTTCATAAAAAATATATAATGAATGAAGCTGGGTTCAATTTTCAATTAAAAGAATCTCAGACTATCTGCTGCTCTGTCTCTGCACAGCCTTCTCCTTTAGCTTTCTTCATTCTTCCTGAGCAGGAACTGTACAACAGCCCTATGTTCCCTGTTCAGCAAACCTTTTCAAACAGCTACATTCGTGTCTTGTCATCACATTTCTAATATTGAATTTCCACATTTCAAAAGGAATTTTACTTCTAATTTTTGTTAGCTCTGTAGTTATTTGAAAATACACAAAACTTTCAGAGTAGTGAAAAAAGAAAAGGAGCAAGGAGAGAATGGCCTCTCTCATTCTCCTTTTTGCCTGCTCTATTAGCACAGGAGTTGGCAAAAACCTGCACAAGAAGTGTGATAGTTGAAGTCCATGCTCTCTTTTACCACTAGCCTCGAGTCTGTTTTTCTTCATTGTATAATAGGAATAGAGAAAAGGAAGGTAGCAGAGCTAAAGGTTATTGCCTTTGTTGATGCAAAGGCAGAGAAAAATCTACCTTGAGAAACAAAGTAAATCGGCAAACTACCAAATTTGCAAAACAAATCCTGCATTGTGCTCAGATCTAGCCATATATTTCCTAAGTTTGTGCTCTGCATCTAGTGAGATGTCCCTCTGAGCTCTTTCCAAACAGCCTAAGAAGTCGGGAAGAAGTAGAAATGAGAGGGAAGGAGGGGCCATGTGGGGGGCAGTCCCAAGAGGGTGCCAGGCAAGCTGTGAAGTGACTGATTAGTGCAGACAGTGACGGAGCAAGTTCCAGCCAAGCGTGATCACTTCTAAGAGGAAATGGCTTTGTTTCAACTTGACTATTGTTCTCTGATAATCTGCGAAGCTGGAGTGGAATTCAAAGCAGCATTGGTCTGAGTATTAATCTAATGCACAGTAGTTCCTTGCAACTCGCTCTGATCTCTAGTGCCTTTAATCTTGCAGTAAATTTTGATTTGATTTCTCACTATGATATACCTCCCCAAGGAGACGGTAGACAGGGAGCTGAGGGAAGCTGCCCAGGCCAGTTGAAGTATTCAGGGGCCTGCTTGAGGCAGCTGTGAAAAAACCCCACAGCTTCTCATGCTCTCTAATCTAGTTTATCTTCTGAAAAACAAGCTGATGGTTTTAAATTGAGTAAAACAAGTGGCTAAATCACCTTCTGACAATGAACTAGTGAACAGGAACGCAATCTCTCCCATGAATTTCTGTAGATGACAACCAAGTTCCCTGTGGTCTCTTTCTGACACACAAAACTTTTGTTTAGTTTTCTGTGGAATACAGTGAATTATACTAGCTGATTCAGAAACTCCATGAGGACTATTTCTGTCTGCTCCACAGCACCTGGCTTTCAGGGGTGTAACTACCATTTCATGCTGTAAGCATGAGGTGCTGCAGTCTCAAATCAGTTGTGAGGCTCAAGATGTTCAGGCAGACCAGGACTGGATGGTCCAAACCTAGGTAGCACAACTCAGCGGAGGCCTGGGTGCAATGTGAGAGCCAGCTTCTCCCCCAGATTTCTTGTTGTCAACATCCACCTGCTTCTCCTAGGGGAGGCTGCACCACCAGATGGAGCAACCTTTCATACAGAGCGGTGCCAAGCTCCAGCAGAACTTTGTTCCATAAGGGGCAGCCCCAGCTTTCCCTCAGCGGGGTGGTGCTGCCCAGTGGCAGAAGCATGGCTGTGTCCCACTTCCATTCAGCTGGTAGCAGCCTTGTGTTTTACTCAGTCTAGTGAAAACTTGAGGTCTGCCATGGGAGTCAGCACTTTAGTGTGTTCTTAGGAAATATAAACCAGGCAGCCCCTTGCCAGCTGCTTAGCTGTGGAGCCAAAGGAGCCTTTGAAAATATTTTAGACTGTGAGCATTTCTTCCCCATCTCTAAATGTTAGGAAGGTTAAAAAGAAATAATCCTTGTAAACTGAATTATGCTGCTGTGATAATTTTGTAGCTTTCTATTCTCATTCTATACAATTTCAAAACTGTAATGGAAAATTAATTGGAATCTTTCAACTTTTTTTTAAATGCTTTCTCATTTTTTCTCCCTCCTGTATTTGGAATTTTATTACAAGTGATACTTCCCAACTCTATTAGGTGAATTTACATCTTTTTTTTTTTTTTTTACAAAAAAAAGGAGTGGGGAAATTTCTGACTAGCTGACTCATAATCACCATCGAGGTGAACCTGTTTCTATCATGTTTGTGGATCATCTGGGAACCAGCAGAGGAAGATGGCCCGATCATAGCTGCTACTCAAGTAGCTTGGCAGCACATGAGGGGTGCAGAGGAGCCCTTCATGCCACGCTGCACAGCACCATGCTCTGCAGAAGGTTCACATGCCTCTTCAGTGCCGTCGGCACCTGTCTCGCTTCACCCGGGCTGCAGCTCTCTCTTCCTGGCCTGTGGGTATACCAGGGGACTCCAGATAGCTGATCTGTCAGTAATGGTAAATTCACCAACAAGCTTTTAATAAATAGGATACTCTAAGAGAGATGTCTGGATTAAATTTGAAGTGAAGGTGAAAGCTCAAGGTATATTTCAGGCACAGGTGTATGAGATTTGCAGAGGAAGAAAGGAAAATTGGCATAATAGGATGAGTGGATTATTTTGTTCATTTGTTTGCTTTTCAAATGCCTCAGACGCTTCATGTTCTGCCATTTCCAGTTTCTTGGTGTGTGCCTCAGTTTAAATTTTCATAGTACTCATTTCATCGCTTAGCCGTGTCATGTCGCGTTACTCCGTAGCACCAGGCATCAAAACTTAATAACGGAACAAACAGAACAATCACTTTAAACTAATGCTGCCCCTCTTTCATTATTCAGCGAGTTACATCATGGGCTGCTGACAAAGATGATCTTGGAACTAAATTTAAAGGCTTATTTACGTAAAAACTCTGTGTGTGTAAGTCATTTTGGTGTTCTTTTTCTGTGTACTCTGTTCTCCTCTTGGGAGAAAAGAGTCCTCATTCAGTACATGAAGAAAAGGAAGAGGGAACAGGCACAAACATGAATTCTCAAAGAATTACTTTATACACACAGTACACATTTTTAAACTCTGTTTTTTTCAATTTAGGAAGTTTAACCTTGTGGTTAATATTGTCTTATTTTACACCTGTTATTTGTAACACTGTTCTATATTCATAAACAGAGTTAAAAATTAAGGAGGGATAGTCTTGGTGCTGTGGCTTGATGATGAGTCAAAGCAAAATTGTGCTATAATGGTACAGTGAAATATTTACAGTTAGTTGGTGTCCTGAATGAGGAAAATAGCGGCTTTTTCTTTCTTTGCAAAACTGGTGGGAGAACTAGTGTGAATGGCAGAATTTGGCAAAATACTGAGCATGCAAATGAGCACAGTAATAAAATAAACAGGCAAGCTGATCACAATATGAAGTCACACTGATCATTCACTTGGCGTGTGTGGGTTTAGCGCTAATTATTTATGATACTTCATACTGGGATAATGAATATTCTTCGGTATGCTTTGGAAGGATAATGAAGTTCTACTGCCAGATTCTGACACCTTTATTTTTATTATCTACCGGTTATCATGTACATGGCCCTGCTGACTTCAGGACTACCATATCTCTGAACACGGAAAGGAGGAACAGGCTTTGGCTCTTAGAAAAAAAAGCAAAAATATTGGACACAGATGTGATGCAGTACAATCTGAATTAATGAAAGGTTTTGCACTGATGTTCTATGGAAGTAAGAAATATATCTATTTTGATTTCAAGAAGTGTGTTGCTGGAAGAGGTTATCAAAAAGAACTCCAGCAGAGGACACAAAAGCATTTAGAAAAGACACAATGAATCTTGACTGCCTTTGAATCTATTTATCAAAGCCATGGCTGTTCCCATTTCAACGCAGGTGGAACAATAATAAATACTGAACAAAGCAACTCAATCTGTATTCAGAGCATTTCAATACATGGAAAGTTAAATGCAATAAGAAAGAAAGCTTGCAGAGCCAGACCTATTGACTCCTGCTACTTCTATTCCTCATCGAAAATGAATGGTGGATGGTGCACAAAGATCTGCAAGGTATTTACATTACAGTGATTAACATACAATAGGAAGCACATTCAGTAATGTCACTTTATTATTTAACAGAATCGATAATCTTTTACATCATAAGAACATAATCCAGCTGTAAACCTCAGCACTTTCTTTCATTTTAAGTGACTAGCTTTACATGTCAATTTTCAGACCGAGTAGAGCCACATTATTTCCCTAGCTGCAATTTATCCCTATAGGAGGGACTTTTTGCCATGAATGGGCCCCTGTATGATAAAAACCTGCATCTTCTGTGGAGGACAGGCAGTGGGAAGACTCAACATTCAGGTTGTGAGTCCTGGCTTGCACAGGTGCCATCCCCTGGGAGTGAGCAAGTACAGCACCAGCAACTCTTTCTCTCTGCCAGTCCTTGTTCATAATCTTTTGAAGATCATGGCATCTGCACAGCCTTCCTCCCTCAGATTTTTCTCCCACCGTCCTTATATTTGACACTTGAAGAAAATCACTGGAGAGAATTTCACCTTGCTCAGCCAGAGTGGCAGCTGAGGCTGAAGCCTGCCAGGCATTCAGCCCTCCTTCAGAGGCAGACTAGGGTTTGCATAATTCCTACTTCAACCAGAATTCTCAAGTAGGTCCTTGATGATGCAAAGGAAAAGCAAATAAACAAAACCTGAACATATTGTATTGGGTCATTATAATATGCAGTTAAAAAGTGAAAGGACATCACGAGATCACAGAAAAAAATTACTAATGCTGAGTTCGCTGCTGCTGTCTGGAAAAAAAACAATCTAACAACAAAAACCCACCAAAAAACCAACTCCCGCAAAAAACAACTTAGTCCAAAATGGCAATGGGTATGTCTTCTGGCCAGATCTAAAGTGCTCCAAGACAAATGGCAGAAACCTCATTGCCTTCCTTGCCTCCTCTGGCTTTTGGGTCAAGTCATCTGGTATAAATGAGTCTTCCATCTCCATGATTAGTGCCTTGCAGCAGATGATAAAAATTCAGTATCTCTCTTTAGTCTTGAAATTTCCAAGGGTTATGGGTTTTGCCTGATTTCACCTGAGTATTCAGCAAACAGCCTAGCAAATTGCTATTTTTTGGTCATTTGATCTGTCCTTTGGGCAGTTGTGCAGGCATTTTTCTTTTCCGATATCCTCATTCACAATATGCTTTAGCACTTTCCCAAAGCTGGTTCAGACCCTTAGAGCAAAGCAAGTAAGTGGATTTTAATTCTGAGTTGCAGCTGCTGTTGTCAAAGTTCAGTGCATTAAGCATGGATTTTGTTTTCATTGCTCTCTCATAACACCAGGAACTACATTAACTACAGAACACATGTGCTTAAAGTAAGCTAATGGAGAAATATATTGTTCTTGTTATTTGAAATGTCACAAAAGATCTTGGGTTCATTTCAGTAGCACACTGAAACCAAGCTACAGTTTTCACAAAGGCATAGTTTTAGATGCTTAAAGTGAATAGATTAGTGTTCTTTTGTTTTCTTTTGCTGTTGCTTCACAGCAATACAACAAACTGCCTCCATGTTGTAGCAATGAAGATTGTGTCTTCTTCTAGCTGTCTTCATTTTCATGGGATTTCAGGGAGGAGGATTTGATGATCCCACCTCATTTACAGCCATATTCCCTCTGTTGTATTTGGCATGCTTTGATCGCCTTTTATCTGTGTATTTTCCTAGCTCAAAATACATTACACTGTAAGTAACTACAGTTTTAAACTATAACTTAAATAAAATCATGCAGGAAATGGAAAGAGTTGGATAAAAGCCCACAGTATATGTAAAGGATGGCTTGGACATTGAACATACATTAATGTATAACCTACTCAGCTGGCTAACACAGAAAGCAAAGAGCAGTCTTGCTCACCCTTGTGAGACTGTCGTGAGTAAAGGTGTGCAGGCTACAGTGTTGGTCTCTCTCTTTGCACCCCCCACTCACCCCACC
>JAOXNG010000002.1:8743568-8764540 GCA_028566535.1 Scolopax minor
GTGTTTACTGGGAGACCTGACTGATGGCTAAAATTGCTGCTGTGAATGTTTTGGCATGAACTTCCTGGCAATTTTGTAAATCAAAATAGAAGAAGCACCTAAATGTCTTTTGCTTATTAAAAGACATTGGGCACATGCAGTTAAACAGAAACCTTTTGTTATATTTAACAGAGGTGGCAGAAAGATTACTGTGCTATTGTACATGCTGCCATAGCCACTCTGGAAATCACATCAAACACATGTATAAGTATGCTCTCTGTAGACCCTGCCTTGTAAATTATCAATCCTAAAAACTTACATTATCTTTTCAGGTGTACCGGTGTAAATCAGGATTAAAAATAGACAGAGCATAGAATAAGTAGAAAGAAAACTCAGACAGTTTTGATATACCATAACTGTCATATTTCTGAGTTATCCCCACTTTTTCTACAAAGAGAGTATTACTGGAAGCTGAGAATTTCTGTTGTATTAGATTTAAACTGATTCTGGTTCTAATTGTCTAATTTTCAATGTTCTTTGTCAAAACGTATGTCAAAGGGAGAACACTCGAGAATGTTGGAAGCTGAGGCTTTACCTGAAGCTGAGCTAAGGCAGACTGAAAAGGGCATAACCTTTTTCGTGCCAGTGCAATTTGTTGAACAATCAAATCACAGGCTTAATAAGCCTGTATTTGCTGTTTTAAATACTGGATCTTCTCAAGTTGACTGCATTATAGTATAACTGTCTATCAGGTTTCTACATGGATACAACAGAGGGCTACAAAGATGATGAGAGGCCTAGAGCATCTCTCTTATGAGGATAGGCTGAGGGACTTGGGTCTTTTTAGTCTAGAGAAGAGAAGACTGAGGGGGTCAATGACTACAAATACTTCAAGGGTAGGTGTCAAGAAGATAGGGTCAGTTTTTTTCAGTGGTGCCTAGTGACAGGACAAGAGGTAGTGGGCACAAACTTGAACATATGAAGATCCATCTAAACATGAGCAGGAACTTCTTTACTTTGAGGGTGGCAGAGCCCTGGAATTGGTTGCCTAGAGAGATGGTGGAGTCTCCATCTCTGGAGACATTCAAAACCTCTCTGGAAAAGCTCCTGAGCAAGCTGCTCTAGATGGACCTGCTTGGGCAGATGATTATCAGAGGTCCCTTCCAACCCCATATCATTCTGTGATTCTGTGATCCATGTGAGCTTTCCTGTCACCCAGACACTCCTGTGAACTTGCACTGAAAAACTTAGTGGCTTTAACCCTGGTACGATAAATTCTTTGGTAAGCATTGTTGTTCTTCTCCATGCTCTCTGTCTCACTCAAGTCAAAGTCATGTGCCATTTTCTACCCTCTTTTCTACTATTCAAGTCACTGAAGTTCATTTTCCATCTTCAGATCACTTTCTTGAAGAATTAGAAAAGCTAAAATTAAAACAGTTCCAGCTTTACACATGGAAAAAAGGGAGATGTCCGAGCTGGTAACCACAGCATTACTGTGGCTCTCACCTTAAAGCATGCATTTACTAGAGATAGGTTCCTGTGCAAGCTTTAATCCCATAGGTGACAATAGTCATAGTGGCTTTGGTTTCAGCTAAGTATCCGTGATCTTGTCCCAGCTTTTCAGCTTTCTGTGGCTGCAAATCTATTAATAATGATATAAGATCATTGCACCAGGCCAGCTTGAAAATATGTCAAGGCAAGATATCGTACCTACTACAGTAGAAAGCAGTAGACATCTAAGGCACAGTGATATTTCCAAGGTATGGCCTCCAAACCTCCTGTGAATTGCAGCTTAAATCTTGAGACACAGCTTAAACCTGAAGAGTCTCACAGCTTAAATCTGAGTGCCTTCATGGAGAGAAATCTCAGTGGATTTTTTCTTCCAGTATGTTTTGCAGTTACTTTTTGAACTCACATAAACTTTTAACATCCCTAGCATCCTGTGGTAATGAGCTCCACAGTTCTAATTGCATTTTGTGTGAAGACTTTTTTTTTCTTATGCTTTCTAAAATCTGTCATCTCTTCATTTCATTTAATTCCCCTTAATCTTTGCATTAGAAGAAAAATGAATAATTGTCCTCTCTGCACTTTTTCATTGCTCCATTGATTTTATAGACCTCTATCATGTCTTTCTCACTTATCTCTACTGCAAATTGAAAAGTCTTAATCTTCTTAGCCCTTCCTCATATAGGAGAAATTTTCCTGCTAAGATTACTATTTTACCTGGCTACGTAAATAGAGATTGCAGTATGTCTAAGCCATTGACATATTTCTTTATGCTGGCTGTAATGTTAGAAAAGAGGTAATGGCTACAGTAAATATTTGTCTTCAAAGATTTTTTTTAGTAGTCAACATATCTTAAATTTTCTGCAGAGTGATGGGAAGAAGTAGTGCTCCCAGTCTCCAACTGTTGCATAAAGATTTTTCAGCCCCAGGATGCTGAATTCATTGAAGACAGTTTAGTGCCTGTTGTTCTCTATGTTAATCCATAGATTTCATCAGATATCACAGCTCTCATGAAGGAAACTTCTATGGAAAACAAAGGATGTGGAAGAAGCATTGCAGCTAACTAGCTCAATGACAAGAATATAAATTTCTTCACTATCAAAGCCATTGTTTCTTCATAACAGTAGAGGGAAATACCTCACAAGCAGCAACACCTAATTTATGGTTTCTGGCTTTTGTAGTCAACCTATAGGCCTTGCCTGTTTCTGTTCAACATACTAATTCTGGCTCCCATGTCACAGCTTTCATCTCTGACAACAATGATGCGTTCTGCCACACTCCCAGGGCAGAAGTACTCAGTCTCTGCTTCATCTGTGCTCACTTTTCACAGGGGAACTTATCAGATCATTTATCCTCCACATAGGTCTCCAGAAATTAATTTGGTCCATTTTAAACCACAGCGTCTTTAAATGAAATCCAGACATAACTTCTCAAATGTGAGCTATGCTTTTTCAGAGTTTTTTGCTCCGCCCAAAGGGAGGTGTGGTACTAACACATGACAAAATTCCTCACCACCAACACGCCCAAGTCCTTTTCCTCACGGAAAATGCTCTCCATCCATTCTCTGCCCAGCCTGGATTTATGCTTGGGATTGTCCCAACCCAGGTATGGAACCTTGTACTTGGCCTTCTTGGACTTCATGAGGTTCACATCAGCCCACCTCTCAAGCCTGTCCAGGTCCCTCTGAATGCTATGCCTTCCCTCCAATGCATTGACTGCACCATACAGCTTGGTGTCATCAGCCAACTTCCTGAGGGTTCACTCAATCCCACTGTCCATGTCATCAACAAAGATGATAAACAGCACTGCTCCCAGTAACGACCCCTGAAGAACACCACTCATTACTGCTCACCACTTGGACATTGAACTGTTGATTGCAACTCTTTGAGCGTGGCCCTCCAGCCAAATCCTTATCCACTGAGCGGCCAGTCTAACAAATCCATGTCTCTCCAATTTAGAAACGAGGATGTGGTGCAGGAAAGTGTCAAACACTTTGCACAAGTCCAGGGGGATGATGTGAATTGCTCTTCTCTTATCCACCAATGCTGTAACGCCGTTGTAGAAGGCCATCAAATTTGTCAGACACGATTTGCCCTTAGTGAAGCCAAATAAATAATTGCAACTTTTGAGTCCAAACTCACAGGCCTATATAAAAATCCTGTGTCAAGGAGAAACAGGATTGTATCAGCTTTCTAGGCCAGCCACTACACAGCAAAACTGTTAGAAACCTTCATTCAAATTCCACCTTGGGAAGGCACTGTGACGAAGCAAGCATGACACCAAAGCCATGTCTCTACACGAAGATGCAGAACAATCCTCTTCTGTACGGAGCTTCTGGGTTTGGCATGCCCTCAGCAGCATTACTCCAATGGGCAGGAGTTTGTCCCCAGCTGTCACATATTTCCTAATGTTGGACACAGGAAGGCATTCAGCTGTTAAAGCACAGGGGCACTCTCCAATTTCTTTGTCTAGGAAACTGCTAGTGATCCTCATTTGATGTCTTTGGCAGCTAATGACTCCCAGGAGCAGAAAGGGGCAGGAGTAGGTTTAGAGCAAGGTTGCGGGGAAAGGGCATGTGCAGCAAATCACACAGAGAGACTGTAACATATGACGTCTCTTGAGTAGAGAAATAGAGACTGATAAAAAAGCAAAAGTTAATCTTTTTTATTGATTTGAGAGGGAGAAGGAGAGTCTCCAGTATCTTCACTGGGAACGTTTTTTTTCTCCTATTTTGAAGGATTGAGAGATATTAAATATTAAAGACAGCTAAAAAGGAAAAAAACCACAAAAAAAACCCCAACACACAAATAAAAAAAAAAAAGACAACAAAAAAGAGGAAAATTTTATATCAGCCTAGTAGTGGAGATAATACTGTGTTTATGTCTTCAAGATATGCTGTCCGTATTTGATCAGCCTGCCCTGAAATTCTCATTCCTGGCTCCCAGGGTATCCAAGAGGACATTTTAGTGCTGATATGAAACCCCAAAGAAAGGTGCAGTCCTGGGCATCACTTCTGTGTATCACACTTCTAGTGAGGAGAACACCTAGTGATTAAAGCCCCTACACTCATTTTCACTTGTGACTTGAGTTGGAATATTCAATTTAAATCTCATAAACTGGCAGTTAAAAGCTGCCAGTCTAATTGATTCAGTACTCAGAATGGTTTCCCTTTCATTTCCAAGCAAGAGTTCAGATTGATTTTTATTTTTAAATCCAGATCACTGTGTCTACGCTGTTATGAATTAGAAAGAACTTTCCTGGCTAGTTCCAATCTATTCTAATCTGTAAGTCTTCAGCAGAGACTACAACTATAGGCACTTGAAATTAGATGAATTTCTGCTAAGGCTAAAAGAAATTGCTGTTTTATTGTCAGCATCTATTTCAGAACTTGGCTTTCTGAGCACCACCGGGATGTGGAATTATTGCTTTAAACCCTCTGGGGCAGCCTTTAGCATCAGTGCCACATATTTGCTCCACCTCAAGTCACATCTGATTAACAACAGAATTAGATCGATCCATTTGCCAGTGTGGTTAATTCATGTCACTGTTTCACCAGTATTGTCATGTACTAACTATGGCAAGGGAAGCAGCGTAGCCACCTGTTATCTCTGTGGTTATCAGGATGCTGTTGGTGTGGGTAAGGTTTTATTGTGGTACCCAGACTCTTTGCCTGAAAGCAATTATTGCCAGTCATAGCTGCCTTCTCCCACACTCCTATAGCTTACCTGGGATGTCATCCTCAAAGTCTTTCCCTTTTGACTTCCATGGTTTGCAATGGAATGTATAGCTCTGCTCTGGATAGCTAAATCATATGTTTTGTGTTCCTTCTTATGCTGTGTGGTTAAATCTCTCAGTTTTAAATCTATGACTGCTCAATCAAGGGAACAGAGGAGAAAATGCTGGCTGCATTGTAAAACTCTCTGAGCTGGGAGGCTCACAGATCAGCTTTATTTGAGCAGTAACACTTTTTGGAAAAACTACTAACAATATGTCCCTGGGTTAGATGTGTGCCAAATAGATTATTTCCTTTCTACCTGTTTCAAAATAGTGCAGATAGAGTAAAAACCCAATGCTGTTAATAAGCCCTTCCTTCTGTAAGGACAGGTTGTTTTCTGTTTCCTCGTGCTGGAGAATAGCTCACTCATACTAGTGGTCCTTTCAGTTTCAAGATGATTTCTGGGACTGGAAGGCACAGGTAGGTAGCGTAACACAAATTAGTATAGAAACAGCAAAGGTTATGCGCCTGGTCAGAGGCCAAATTAATTACTTTCACATTTTACATTTCACTAGCTTTTCCCTCACCTTCAGGTTAAGCTGCCATGGCTTGTGAGAAAATAAAATAAAAATAAAAGTAGAAAATAAAACTATAGCATGAAGTCAGCAAACTCAATCATTTGCCTCTGTAGGAGATTCCCACACCTGTGTGATGACAGACAACCGTCAGAAGGAAAACCAATATATCTGAATCTATTTTTTTTCTTATCTCTAGCTCGGTGGCATACAGGGAGGAAAGCTGAGCAGAAAGGTGGTAAGCCAAACTAAATTATTTCTGGATGAAAGCTAGTTTTCTGTGAACAAATGAAAATATACCTTTTAGCACTCTCTCTCTGGAAATGCTGCTCATTCGGGCTAAGATCCTGTTGTAAATTGGCAGGCTTCATTGGAGTTTAAGATAGTAGCAGGTAAAGAAACACTGGACTAGTATACATAATCTAGAAATAAACAGCTCTGCATGAGATTTTGCCTGTATTAAAATTAAATATCACATTAGGAAGTAGGTTTCACATAGCAGAAGAAAATCTTAGAATGTTTTGAGTTGAGTTGAGTTTTGAGTTTATGTTTAACTCTCAGTAGACAATTCATACCCATAAACCCTGACATGCGGAGTTGCATTCATGTTCTTTCCATGTTCTAGGATGTGGAATAACATCTGTAGCTCACAGAGAACAGAAGAAACCTCTGATGCGTCTCACACAGTTCTTATTCTGTGTGGGACATTTGTTATATGTGAGCTAACTGGTTAGCAGCAAAAAGTTTTTACAAATATGTTATTACTTGCTGAATTTCACTGCTGCATCCAAGTAGTTTAATAAATATTTAAAGAACAGTGAACTAAATTCAGAGTGAGTTCAAAATAATTTAACTGCATTGAAATCTGAATAAGATGAACATGTTGAGGTTTGGTCTAGTCTTGGATCCATTAATGAGCTCTTTTGTTAAGCACAGCAGAAGACAATTTCCATTAGTAAAATGCAAAATAGGGAAATTAATCAAGGAGCATATTTTCTGAATAATATTCTACCAGTTCAGCTTATGATGGATTTGTTGTTGACAATAATGCAAAATTAGCATTCACAACAGTTCCATCTCCCTGTAACAGATCCATGAAGGGTTTGAGCAGGAGCAGCTGGTATGGAAGAGTTTGTAGCAAAACAGAAGGATACAGTTACTGTGAAGCTATTTGAGAAGAGATGGACTTTAAAGATGCACATCAATCAGGGAACACTGGAGATTAATACAATGTTTTGGGAAAAGCCTGAATGAATCTTAAACAACATAAAATGTCATAAAGATGGATTTATAATTTTGTGGCTTTATATCTCCATGAGTGCTATTTCTGTAATATTGATAAAATACAATGAAATGTTGAAATTAAAATGTTTAGATACACTCTTATCAAATGGTCCCTGCTTCTCTTTTTTTTTTTTCTTTTTCACCTTGACAACCCTACTTCTCTCTCCAGTTACCAGGCCTTGTAAACCTCTCTCCTTGTTAGACAAAAGTGCCATGCTGAAAATAAATAAGTAAACACCTATCATTGGCACCTGGATGCTCAGACACTCTCTAATTATCATTCCTTTTAAGCTGCTGACACCAATCCATATTTTACCTACATACACCTATGGATCAAATTCTGATCTAGGTTACTTTGGCTTGCTTTGATCAGTGACGCAGCAGGTCACATTCTGTACTCTGCTCTTCTTGACTGGAATGTTTAGGAGAGAGAAAAAAGGGAAAAAAAAAATATATTTGACAATACATTTCCAAAGGCAGTCCAGAAAAGAATGCACGTCCAGTGAAAGGAGAATAGAAGAATCAGAGTGTAATCCCAGTCTCTGGTTGCAGCAGAGGGATCAAAATTTTCCAAGGACTTCTTGAAGCTTCATGCTCTGTTTTCCATGGTGTCACTGTGCACTGGCTACCTCTGCGTTAAGCAGGATCAGTGCCACTACCGTGACTGTTGATTTCAAATATTAGTTATTTATAATGCAGATAAGCACCGAAAATACTGATCCTGGGTACAATTGGCAGGTTATACACGTACCAGTGGTCAGCAGCAGCATGTTCTTTAGCTATATGAGTGTCTAGCACCTAAGCGAGCTTGCCCAAAACAAGTGTAGGTGTCACCCTTTGCCACAACTATTCATGTGGTCAGTGGTACAGGGGAGATGGATACAGTGACAGCTTAGTACCTAAGACAAATAAATTGCATGCCCTCAGGAAGCATGGCAGCAGGCAATTAGTTAGACCAGACATTTAACTTCTGAACAGATGAGATCAACCCTGCTTTAGGTATGCAAGGGCAAGGGCTGGAGCATAACCCGAGAAAAACCGTTCCTGAGCATTTTCATCCAAGTAAGCGGAGTAATAACACCCTCAAATCATACAGCAAAAAGGATGGTTGTTAGAAAGAAATGCTAACAGCTGGTGTAATCTTTTCCTAGTGAAATTAATCTCTATAAGGCACTCTGGTAAAGCTCTATTCACAACCTGTATTTTTCTCGCATCCTCTCAACAGGATTGAGCAAACATTGAGTGGTGCCTTCTCCAGCAGTTTGGCTGTCATCCTTGGCATGTAAATAATTTATCAGTAAATTGTGGGATTTTGTGATTTCTTTAAAATCCATAGCACTAGAAGCCTATGAAATATGGAGAGTTAAGGAGACTGTTAATAAGAAAGAATCTGTAATGAGATAAGGAAAAAGTATACTGTGATCTTCAAGATGGTAAGAAGGTCAAATAGTCAAAACTGCTCATTGCTTTCAGTGTATCATCTCATTGACTTAGTGTCTCATCATCTTAATGTGGATTAGGTCTGTTAGAGCCACAGGAGCCTAAGAGGAAAACAGCAGCAGTTCCTGACAATCCAAAGATAAGCAACAAAATATAACAGCCACAGAAAAAGGAAGGTTGCCAGTCATACTTAGAAATATCTGGTTTTTATCTTACAGTGAAAACTCTAGGTTAAACTACACTGAAATCAGATTTTTTTCTTTCTTTCTTTCTTTTTGCTTTTCTGATATATTTTTCAGTTACCACAATCTCTTAATGTCAGACCTCATAACAGGAGAGCTAGCGGACATGATAGGGATAAATGAAGCCAATAATTTCAAGGAAAGGAAAAAACCTCACACAGATCGGTCATGTATTCTAAAGAATTGACTACAGTAAGATAAAGAGACAATAGAAGATAAATAGCTTGAAAACTATAAATAGAATGCAAGATTCTAGTTTAGATAAAGATAAAAAGATCTGGAGTCAAATTATGTGTGTTGGTGAAAATTTGTACACTTTAAGGCTTTTTGGTCCAAACTATTGAACAATAAATATAATTCAGAATTCTAGAAAATATAAAATACCCTTCCTACTTTGTCATACCAAACTTATTAAACTGACTCTCTCAGCATATCTGGTTCATAGATTTACAATAGATTTACAAGCACTAATGTTAAAACAAGACAAAGAAGCCTATGGACTATGGTGTGCTGTTTAACTGGTGACACATATGTGTCCAATTAAACATCTCATTAGTTTTTTTGATGAACTACAATTTGGTCTAGCTTTTGTATATATGTAATATGTATTTCAGATGATCTATTTTTTACATGATGTAAACTGAAGACTTGTAGTATGATGACCTTCTTAGTCTGCTCTAACTAAAATAATCTGACTGCACAAGATCAAAGCATAGGCTGCAAAATATTACTTGCTCAGTAAGTCCAAAAGACAATTCACCTCTGTATAAAAAAGGTCCAAGACAATTCACCTCTGTATAGAGAGGACGTTATTCCCAGGCAAGAAACAAAAAGGCTTTTCTTGCTCCTGCTAATTACATCAGATGATACACAGAGTCAGCAGGTGGGGAGGTTCTATCCTCTCATCTCTCTTGGTAAAATGGTTCTACTTAAAGTCTGTAGTTTTGTGGTATAAATGCTTCACATCCTTCTAATGCTGCAATAGTCCCTCTGCTCTCTGCTGCTCTGTTGCATGGCCTGTTTGGTGATTTGATACAGCAGCACATGAGTTGCTTCAATGGAGGCTCTTAAGTAGTTGCTCATGCTTGGTCAGAGCTTTGAGGACCAGATCAGCAGCACATTAAATCCATTTCAATACAGAAAAGTGTCTACCAAACAGGTATTTAATGCTAAATGCAGGATGATTTTACCCAATTCAGCAATTTCTATTCTGAAAAAGGGATCTGGCTAAAGTTAATTTTCTTTGTGGATTTATGTTTTGAATTTCCTGGTTTTATGATAGGGAAAAAATTAATTGTATGACATATATATATTTTTTCTATGTTACCAGGTGGGTGGTTTTGTTTTGCTTTTCAATATCTTTGGAAAGTCAATTAAATAATAATATACATTTAAAAGTAAAAGTGACCCTCTGCTAGCCAGATTCTTCTAATAAAAAGCAAATTATCTCTTACTGAGTATCACAACATTTTTCTAGGAAATTTACATTAATATAGATAATTCAGTCTTGATGCAAAAAATGAAATAATATTTTTATCTACTGATAAATATCTCTTTCAAATTATATTAGGTAAGGAAGGCAAAGATGTAGTTATAAACTGTTTTATCCCAAAAGAAAAATAGATGAGGCTGCACTGAATTTTGCAACACTGAAATCTACATTAAGAAAATTATTATAGAATATTGAAATCATAATAAAACATGGATTTCAAGTGCAAATACCATCCATTTAAATGCAGATATATTAATATTTAATGGCCAACTGATGTTAATATTGTCTAAAATGGAATATTCTGAGATTACACAAGCAATCTGAGGATTTTCTTTCTATCTAAGGAAATTGAAGATTCAGCTGTAACAAAGACATCTGTCTTGCAACAATACTTAGGAGTGCCTTACATGTTATTATATAGCCCTGTGATCTAAACCAGTTATTGTTTCTTATTTCTGTTACAAAGCCTCCCCAAACATAATATCAAATTACTCAAGCAATGTTCAGAGAAGAGCTAATGTTATGTATCACCAGTGTCATTACTTATGTTCAGATACAGTGCTAACATATCTAGTTTTAAGATGAATAAGCATCACAAAGTTAAAATGTTGAGTTTTAAAACAGATGGGGTGTGGCTCTTGAAAATGACAATAACAGCAATACATGTGTGTAGAGCTTTCCAGATGAAAAAACCTGAATCTCACCTGTTGTGGAATTCTTGGGACTTCACTGAGGTCCATCCTCCTCTTTTACTGTACAGAAAAAGTGTGCAATAACAGTTACACAAAAATAATATGTACCTGACAAGGCAGAATTTTGTCAGAAAACTTCACTTCTGACTTCCACTTCAGAAATTACAGAAGACTGTAAAAAAGTGAAAAAATCCCAGTTTTGAAAACAAGTGTCCATGGAGGTTTTTTAAAGACTGTTCGATAGATGATATAGCTCTAAAACATAAAAATAGCATTATTTTATGTAAAGAATTTACTAGCAATATGGCAACGGAAGTCCTAACAGGGGCTGGGGAGGGGGAAGAGAAGAAATGTGTACTGAATGATGGGTTCTGCCTACTTTAATGCTAACAGCTATCTTCTGTGGCTGTGCAGCTCTCAAGATGTAAGTTCAAAGATTGATTAATCATCCACTCAAATGCACCATAAAGTTTTAGAGTTTTTCCCTTGGCAGATGTCTGGAACATTTTGGGAAAAAAATAGGCAATTTACAAACAAGGACAAGGAAACCTGAATAGCTGTTATGATTTAAAACCAAGAATTTACTGATAAAAGCTGCCTACTCGCTTTCAAGTACTTTGATCACAGAGGATTGAGGGGGTTGACTGCAGTATGCCCTACCTTATTGAAGACTTCCCTAAACTGGGGCATGCCAGTCCTGTGAGCCTTTAAGTGTTTCTTGGCACGACATGCAATTTCAGAATGTGTTAGTTTGGTAAATGATGCACATTCATATTCAAAAGTTCTTCTGAGACGGTGTATTTAAAAAAAAAACAACCACAATGCAACACAGAAGAGGGACAAATTCTCAACTGGAGTTAAAGGGTGTAGTTCTATTGACTCCATTAGAGCTAAGCCAATTAAGGCCAAACAAAACATCTGAAAAGTTGAAGGAAAATATTTCAAAGGAATTATATCCTATCCAGGTTTAACCCTGATAAAGAAGCTGAGTTCTTTGTGGAAATAGCTAGGAAAAGACACAGAACTGAAATATTTTCTAGGTGTCAATGAAGAAGTGAAACAGATCTGTGCTCTTGAGACTGAGACATCACTCTGTCCTGACGGCCAGCATCTGGACATTGGTCATAATCTTTCTTCTGCATCATCTGGTTCACTGGGACTCTTACATTAGAAGTCTGATTTTAAGTGCATTCTTGACATTTTCTCCCTCAGCAATAATTTGACATTTTCCACATCTTATTACTTATGAAACCTGACATCACGTCAGTCTTCTAGCATGAACTTCAGCATGAACAGCCACTTCAGTTTTCCTCCTACTTAATTACAGGCAAGATTGAAGGAAAATTGTCCTTTTGTCTAGCTTTTGTCCAGCTAATCCACTTATGGGTAGATTTTGACATACGCAGATCCAAATCGTGTTTCTAAATTTGTTAGCATATTAATATGAGAGTGTAGGTTTATATATATATTATTCATAGTTTAATGTGCATGCATGTATATACATGTATGTAAACATTTTGCAACATATACATCTTTGAAAGTAAAAAAATTTAAAGTGACCATATTTTGCAAGGGACGATCAGTGTTAAATCAATATTAATTAAATTGCTTTAATTGTAGAGTGCATGTACTGTTCTGAGCATTTTCTTTTTATTCTTGTTAAGGTAAACACTTTCCAAGCTGTACACATCAGCATTTTATGAAACACAACTGGTCTTCAGCTCAAATATCTTACCTGTGGCTTTGTTAACCACTTGCAGATGAGAATTTACACAGTAGAATACTATGCCCTAAATAGAAGTGAAAGCAGTGGGAGTAATTTATAACATGTTTAACTATTGTTCTTTGATACAGCGTTATCAGAAAAAAACAAAGCCTGCTGGAGTTGTGTGATCTCCAGAATTTCAGTCTTTGCACCTGCAGCTATTGGTATTCCTTTTGGCTATTTGGAAAGAATTAAATAATAATGAAGACAACTTTTGTACTTGTTTTTACATGAAGTAGAACTTGTGTAAAGTCTCTGTAAGGCAGTGCTGAGAAAAACATACATAGTGAAAAGTCGTACTCCTTCTCTGTAGAAAAAGCCAAGGAAATCTTCAGGAGGTTGTTGAGTCCTGGGTGAGGTCCAGGCCTTAGAGGGGCTGGAGAAGCAGCAGTTGTGTCAGTCCTGCACTGTGCCCCTTCCCCTAACTCCAAAATTCCTGCTGCTTCCTAACGAAGGTGTGATCCCCCCTAGCAGATCAAGGGTAGCACATAACACTGCATTTAGCTTATTCTCTTGTTCTACTCTCACAGAAAATCCAAACCCTGGTGGATTTACTTCCCAGAATAGATATTTTATTCTGCTGATTGGGAATTTTTAAAAGTTAATACATGCTCCAAATTCAGGCAGTGACACATCCCCGCTAGCCTCAGAAGCAAAACAACGAATGCTGCTCAAGCATTTTGGGATGAGGAGCTGGTGAGGGAGACTCAAACTTCAGGGACAGGCTGCTTCGCTGGCATGGCTGCACTCTTACCCATCTGCTGAAGTGGCAGCGTGCCTGATTAAAAATTGCTCAGTGCTACAAAAGTGGGTTGTATGCTGTAGGTGAAAATGGCAACTTAAACATTCATATTTGTCTTGTAAAAATGTGAGTGTTTTTCAGGAATTTTTAGTTGAGTCCCTTTACATGTATGTTTGTATGTGTGTTTGTGTATACATGCATCTTGTTTCCTCCAAATATAGACTATTTCCAAAATTTATTTTCTACTCTCATGTCAGTCCTTAAATTGTAGGTCCTTATTTCTCTGTCCTTCATTTCTACCCATCAGTGCAGTGAGCAAGGACTGTTAGTCACTCTTTGAGTCCCATTCATTGCATGGGAGCCCAGCAGCTCTTTTCCACAATTAGCTGGGTTTCTGCCTTAGCCTGGAAAGACACACTCTCCCCATCCCATCCTAGCCTTCCATCTTGCTCCCAACCAACTGCTGAAGCTACAACAGGATGGGGAGTGTAACAGGAAGAATCAACTTCCATGAGGTCCCAAGATAACGGGCATGGCAGAAATGTATAAATTACTTTTGCTACAGTGTGAAAAAACTTTGAAGCTGTTAAGCTCCAGAATCCCACTTCATATGGAAGTAATAATTGAGAAGTTTGGGGTTTTTACATTGACTCTTCTGTACTATAGAAAAGTTTCTGTTTATCCTGGTGATTGA
Organism: Scolopax minor; assembly: GCA_028566535.1. Lineage (NCBI taxonomy): Eukaryota > Metazoa > Chordata > Aves > Charadriiformes > Scolopacidae > Scolopax > Scolopax minor. Next base: position 8,757,695 of record JAOXNG010000002.1, read on the forward strand.
ACAGGAGCTTAGACTGATTTTTTTCCCTTACTACCATCACTCACTTTTCATCTAAAAATGTCAACCAAGTTTCAGAGTGAAGTCTGAATTCGTCTAGTCAAATTAACCTTCTCAATAGTCTTAAAGCGAAAGCTGACCTTTGCTGAGCTATAACATATCAAATGCTTTAAGGAAATCTTCAGATTGCTCTGCAAGTGAATTGCTGTCTTCAAATCGGAACACTATTTAACATATACAAACTTTAATTTTGTCAAGCTACATCAGAAAAAAAAGATTTCCCAATATTTTTCCTTGAATCCTGAAGTAGAACCTTTCAATGGAGCCTCAGTTTCCCCTGTAACAAAAAATTTCAAACTGTGAATCTGTTTGTTCATCCTATATGATTGGTATATTATGTACTAGGTTTTATTTTGAAGCATAGTTTTGACTTCTGTCTATAAAAAATTATTCTTATGTTTTTATTTCTTGGCTCAGCATTTTAGGAGGAAAGGGAATGCTGAGAGGAATCCCTGCCTGTCCCAGAACAGGGAAAGAAGAAAAACCATAAATGACAACCATGATTTTCGATGACTGAACCCAGTCTATTGTGAGCTCACTGCTTGATTGTATTTTATAGAGCAAACGATAATGAAGAAAAATATTGGTCGAATTGGTAATTAAGTTAAATTTATTGCAAAGGTTTCTGGTTTTATGTTTGGTGTTTGGGTTTTTTTTAAGTCATTATAATGTTCTCAGCAGCACTGCTATGTGCCCCAAGTCCTACCCATTCAAGGGCAATTTGATGCTTTGTCCTTTTTGATTTGAAATCTGAGTAAATGTTGACTCTTGATTTACATTGATCAGTATCCCATCTTATGGAGGTGTTTGTAAGGAAGAAGTGCCCAAGGTCAGCTGCAAGAATTCAGACTAAATCTTGCACATATGACACTCTTGTTCTAAAGGCATAAATTGTAGGATTTGCAGATTCTGTGCTACTCTTAAACATCTGTCCCACTTTTCTTCTTGGGACTACAAGAGGCTGTTTGAAAAAAATCCAGGAGCACAGAAATACATCTATAAGTCAGTGCCCTGCTCTGCTAAGAGCTCCAAAGCACTTGTGACATTTTCCTTATACTGCAGATCTTAAATAGATGGTTATTTCAGCAACTTAGAAGAGAGGGATGACACTGAAGTTTAATTGTCCCTGTGAAAATCTCAGTTGGAAGCATATGCCACAAAGCAGCAATTACTAACGATCTAAGAAAACTGGAAGAATATATTTTCACATATTAATCAAAGAAACTTTACCACAACTACAAAGCTGCCTTGGGAAGTGGATAGTATAATTGAAGAAAGGGCTCTCCCTAGGGAAATAATGTAGGTATGGCTAGAACTTGTTACATCTTTCCATCTTGCTGCTTAGATGGGTTACATGATTAACAAATCTGCATGTCACACATGCAATGGAAGCCTACCTGTTTCTTCTCTGAGCTGCTGTCCCTTATAGTGAAGACTTAGGGGGCTTGCAGCCACATTGAACCCATTTCCATGTGTTGGCTTCATCAGGAGATAGGAGTAATGTCCTCTTCAACTGCGTTCTTGAGCTGAGGTTGTGTGCTATCAGTCCCTGTTCCCACTTGCCAAGAACCCAAATCACTGCCTGGGACTTGGATTTCCCCTGAACAAACAGAGGAGATGAGCTACAGCACAGAGAAATTGCCACAACATCCTGAGCCCCTCATGATTCATGTGAGGGGATCCATACTATCAGTATCAGCATGGCATTTTCTAGCCCTAAACAAGATACTTGAGAAATGAATCCATTGTCTGGTGTCACCATTGAACTTTTTGAGGCCTGCTATCTCAATTAGCCCAGCAAAGCAGTGTTAAGGACCTGATGAGATCATATGAGACAAATCTGGGTTTGACCTGGACAGTACATGGGAGGGAGAGGAAGCATTCACCTGAAGAGCTGTACTCCACATATCCCAGTGTGTCTTCACTCATGGGATTAGTTGATTCAAAAGAAGAGTTCTGGCTGGTGCTGGTAGGGTCATCACTGACTGCATGAAGACACCAAGGATGTACCAGAACTCTGTCTCATCACCTCTGCTGAAAAACAATCCAGCACAAAAACAAAACCACAGTGACCATCCATGCTAGTCTGGAGGGAAAATGAACCTCTATGACATGGCACAGTGAGGAGTGTAGACTAATACATAGGATTATGCCACATCCCTGGAAGTGTTCAATTAGATTATATTTACATTCCCTTCCAACTCAAACCTTCCTATGATTCTATGATTACTTTTGCCTGTCAAAGAGCAAAAGAGTTGTCCAAGCACAAAACTGTCCTGCTGAACCTCAGCAGAGATGCTGCACCCCTGGGAGCCTCCCAGAGCAACATTGTGACCTGGCATACAGCTGGAGGTGACATCCTTCACCGTGACCCTGACAGAATGCTGCTTGGACAGTCTGTCCCCAGTTTTGAACCAAACCTCTTTTCATGCAGCTGGTGACCCTGGCAGGGTATGCTGACTCCCTTGGACGATGCACACACATGGGCTTCCTGCATGTGTGTACAGTATCAGCCAATCAAGCAGACTGACAAAACAGCATCTTTTGACCCATTAATTTCTCTATTCCTTTCAACATTTGCTTTGGTTTGTTTTTCATTTAAATTCTCACTTCATTCCAAACACGGTTGATGCTATTTGTTTTGCATGTCTAAATAGCTAATATACTTTACAGCCTCCAAGGGCACCTTGATAAGTTGTCTCATTTTAAAGTCACTTAGACCTAAACTGTGCTTGCCTATGCTCCAGATGACCTTTGCACAGATGGAAAACACACTGTATTATATTCTGCATTTTCAGGCTTGTTAAAAAATTGTGGAACTTTGATGTGTTTTATGACAGAAGGTTCATATTCTCATACGCTACTGAAAAGGTCTATTATGATAAAAGTTTATTGTTCACACTGGCAATTTTTACATCCAGCACTTAGGTTTTCATCTGCCTAGGATGCATGGATTCCCCCACATAGCTTATGGATCATATACATCCTGTTTATAAAATATCTAAAAGGAGTGAGGTGATCTCATCATTTAACAACCCCTCATCCCATTGCAATGCTTAGGTGAAAGACACCTTTTCTCCTGGCTCATTTAACCAATTCAGACTATCTTTTAGGACATCTATTAGTCCTAAATAAAAATATTAGAGGTTTATGCTTTACAAAAAGCTATGCTTTATGAATTAATTGACCAAATGAGCTAATAACAAGTTTATTTAAAGGGAAAAAATAATAGGTTGTAACTCCTCTTGCTTTTTCATCCAATAGATACAACTAAAGCAAAGTTGTTGCTAAACTATATGTTCTCTTCAAAACACAAGGAGATGACAGGAAGGGTTTATTCCACCACAAAAAGTATCACTCCCCTGTAGTTTCCCTTGATGTCTCTAGTATAAAGGGCTCCAAAATTTCAAGACACATCTGGGCTAAAAGGCTGTGTAGTTGCTGTCACATGCAGAGCCTCCCATTGCATATTAAGCACATAGGCATCAGCAAATGGGGAAATAAAGCTCTCTTTAACAGCAGTTTGACAGGCCCCTCTGGTTGTCACATTACATGTAATAACTGACCTCTCAGAGATTTTTTTCTGTCTGAAAGCAACACCTTTTGCACACACAGTTCCCAGGGAAGATATAAGGTCTTGTCAAACAGTCCACTTCTGTCAATATATTGCTTTTGTCAGGCAAAATCAAAGAAATCTGTGAAGTCATGCAGAATATAATAACACTGCCGTTTCTCCTCACATGCTGCCTGTGTGCTGTGGGTTTTCCAGCCTCAACATCACACTCAGGTGTGGAATCAAGTTTTTCCTCCTACAGTTCAAATACCTGGGGTGGAACTGACATGCCAACCTGGCCCAATCGAAGCCTTAAACACCCATTAGCTGTATATTACCCTGAAAAAGACATAGACTTCCAGAAGCAATTGCCTTTGGGAAACTTCTCGTTTTGGCTTCTGTCATATTTCTAACTTTTTAAATTTATTCAAATGCCAGCCATGCTCAGACAAGGCAGATTAGCACACTTTGCCTGCAGACTGGTTTATGGATGCTTTAAAGTATCTGTCCTCTGTCAGCCATGTGTTGCAGCGCTATTGACTGTCACCAGTGATAAGAAATGCTAATGCAGGATGACAAGAGGCCTTTAGAGGCACTATCTGATGCAAGGTGCATAAAGACTGCAGCGTGAGCCTCAGCCCTAATGACTGGCAAAACCTCCTCACTAACGTGTGAAGACAAGGAGATGAGATGGCACCAAAGGCCAAAGAGGGAGAATTCCTGAGAGAAGCTAGGCATTTTTTACAAGGTGGACAGTAAAGCATCAAATTTCAAGGCACACAAGGTAAAAACAGCTCTTTATGCCCCAGAAACTTCATAGACCTCTAAGCGATAAAAGTTTAATGCTGTGTCAGATTTTCAGTAAGAGATTTCTGAATCTTGCTGAGGAACTTGTTAAGCATCTTTCATTATCCTTCAATGCTTCTTGGATTGGTTCTGGCCCAGTCCCAGATGCTTCTGTCCACCCTGGGTCCCTCCAGTCATGTTTCTTGCCTTTCTGTTCACTATGCTTATCTCCTTTGCAGGACTTTGGATGTACCTGAAGAGTCTCTGCTAAAGGACCACCTTGCAGTTGCCCTTTCCTTGCATGGTTTGTGAAAGTTAAAGGCACAAATTCACAAAACCAGAAGATATGTGGATAGAGGAGCGTGGGAGCTAGATAACCAAAATGATCTTCTATGTACCTAAGAAAACACTTACACACCTCTGACTTTTAAACCTTTAATTAAGATGCCATTTCTGAAAGAAACTTGCTTGTCTTTTAAAACTACTTAAAATGTAGATGCCAGGTGCAAATATTACCAGTTGCTGGGGAACTGAGCTACTATGGCTTAAGTGAAAGCTCATTTCCTGGAGGAAACTGGGCAAATATCAGACTAGATCAACTTTCTCCTGCTATTGACATGCAGAGGAGTCTACCAGGAGATGTTCATTTATTCAGCTTCCACCTCTGGGGAGTCGCATGCTGCGGCTTCGCTCAGTTTTATATCTTATCTTTTTAAACTATTATTACTGCATTTGAGACATAAACCACAGAGATTTCAATCTTAATTGGGCAGCTGATGCACTGCCACTGTAAAGGAGATGATTTTCAGAAAATGAGCATTCCCAAGTTGTGCAGTCAAAGATATTTTTTCATAATGAGCTGATGGGTCAGTGTAGCTGTGACAGTGTCACCAAATGCTGGGGATTTGGCTGTGGGTCCTGCAGCACCTCCAGCCACAGGGTGTGAGAATGCCAGGTTGCATTATGAAAAAAGGCAACAAACCCAGAATGTTAGTTTCTTTTGTAGCTGCAAAAAAGCTGAAACCTGTAAAATAAACACTAAACTCGCACTGCAGGCCAGCATCTCCTCTTTTTCTTTTTTTTTTCTTCTCAATTAATAAAAAATCTAATATTTCTAGGGAATCATGAAAAGTCAAATGTGTAACATTGCTGCAGTACCAGCTTGCCCTGACAGCTGATGAGAATTGCAGTGCCTACACCCTAGACATGCAGCTTCCCAATTTGCAAATATAGGCCATTTATTAGCCAGCCAGACTTCCAAGAATTGAGCATGTGTTAATAATAAGCCCCCAAACTGATGATGCATCTATTTGTGAGCCAAAAAGTCTGCCTGAAAAATTAGACTTTGAACTGAGGTTTTTTGAATCTGCATCCATTAAAGCTGCATCTGGAATTGTATATCAAACAGGATGATGAAGGAAGAAAAGGTGGAAAGTTTCTGTCTCAGGAATGTAACATTTAATCAATGTCAAACATTAAACTTGATGATTTAAAAGAGAGGTTGTATAGAAAGTAAGCAGTCAAAATTAAACTATCAATATACATATGTATATGAAAGATTGGCTACATATGAGGAAAGCTGAATTAGTTTGTAGCTATTTTTTTAGAGCAGTTTGAGCAACCTGGTCTAGTGGGAGGTGCCTCTGCCCACGTCTAGGGGGTTGGAACTAGATGATCTTTAACGTCCCTTCCAACTCTAACCATTCTATGATTCTAAAATTCTAAAATTCTACTTGTATCTCCTTACTTTGGTTAATGAATTAATTTTACAAAATACTCATATTACGTGTTTTGTCAGAAATATCATATTTTATTACAATAGAACCTGCAGTCACATGCATAAATATTGGTGCAGTAAAATATATTGTCAGTGATTGTTTCCTGGCAATTGACATAAAATTGCATTTCACATACATTTGTCTTTACCAATTTCATTTCATCCAGCTAGACAAGCTGTTTTAAGAAGTAAACCAAAACTGCTATTTAAACATGCACCTTCTCTCTCCCTCCTCCTTTTATATGGTCAGGTAGGTTAAAATAGAAGAAAAAAAAGTCTACAGATAAATATTGACGTACAACAATTCAAGCTGTATACACAAGGTACTGTTGGGAACAATTATTCCTGTATATAAAAGTTCAACGAAGAAGGATGATCTAAAAAAAAAACAGTGCCTAAGAAGAACAAAGCCTAATTTGCAGAGTCCAAATGGCTTTCTGATGAAAGCTCAACTTGGTCAAATAAGTTATGATCTTTCTGGAATAATAGACTAATATTTACCTTTCACTCCATCCATTTTCCTATCAGTAACATGTCTATGCTTCCCAGGGTATTTAGAATCATGAGATTTTTTTTGTAGGCAGCTTCAAAGATGGAAAATGAAAGACATCCTGTCATTATTGGTGTTGTGATTCAGTTGGTAAATTATGCCTTGGGGTGGAGATGCTCAACC
>JAOXNG010000002.1:8764640-8779296 GCA_028566535.1 Scolopax minor
TATAGTGCTATTAAAACAGAATTAACAGGAAGAGGGGGTGCAATTCAAAGTGACAAAGAGGAGCTATTAGTACCAGTTTTTAGTATCCATTTGGAATCTAGGTACTGCAGAGATGGGCTGAGAATCATAAAGAAATGAGCATCTGTTCAGCTTCCAGTGATGTTAAGCTATCTTATTCCTCTGGCACAGATTTATTTATATGAAGTGAAGCACTGAAACAAAATGTTGGCTTAGGCTCAATCACTTTTTTATATTTTTTTTTTTTAAATCTAGTGTCATGAAAACCATTTTGTTTTGTTTCAGTTGTAAGTTACAGTTCCATTTTCATTTTTGGCATTGTGGAAAATTGTTTGCTCCAGGTAAATATTGGCATTTTACAAAGGCTTATATGAAAACCGAATGGAAATTGAGTGAAAATTCAGGGGTTGTCCTGGATTTTGTAACTTTTTCCTGTCACCATCCTGTAGAAGAATAACATGGAGCTATACTTGAATTTCTAAGTGCTTCTGTACATGAACTCAAAAGGTGGATTTCAAATGCATAGGTTTTGATTAACTTAAAAAATTAAAAGCAACTGTGTTTCATGTGAAATAAGTCCCCCAAGGTTAGATACCTTGAAAGTAGGTTGTTTTGCATCTGCCTATAGCCTAAGGATTTAAACCAAAAGATTCAAAGGTCTTAATAAAAAATTTATCATCTCCTGAGAGGTCAGGGTTTTCTGTGAGAATGCAGCTATACCTGTCTGCTCGGGCTGGAACAGCCCTTACAGCTGCATTTCAGCTTCTAGCCAGAACAAAAATGAAAACATAACTTATTCTTTCTTCAGCCTCATTAAAATTGAACTAATTTTTAAGAATATTATACTGTAGTTCCATGCTTCATCATAAACTGTTTATTTTTTCCCATATAAACAAGTGTGAACCATTAAGCTTTCAACAACAGCACCTAAAATAATGAGGAGGAACACATTTTTATAATGAGGATAATTGTAATTGCAGAACTTTCCAAGTGATGTAGTAAATTTTCTCTCAGCTCTAAGATTGGACTTTCTCTAAAGTATATGCTTTAGTTTAAATTATTAGGTTCATTAAAGAAGTCACTGTGTGAAGTTTGGTGACCTAAATTTTCCAGAGCTAACTGAGGCTTATCCTATGCTTAAAATCGTAGAGTCTTTGAAAGAATCATTTACCTCATCATTGAAATCCATTGTATTTTGGTTATTTTTGTTACACAAATGTTCCTTCACTACCTGCCATTGTATTGAAGTGCAGTATGCACATAAAATTATTTAAAATGGTAGAACATGAATCAAAATTTTCTGCACAGGAGAAAAGCCACTGCTGTCCAGGAAAGGGTAATCTGCCCTCATGAGCTGCTATCCCAGTCAGAAAAAAACCCCACTCTGTTCTCTATGACCAGCTGTATAAAGTGTTAACACTGGTGTTTCTCTGGGAAGTAGCCTAAAAGTGACATAACTGCAATTGCGTCATTACTTGGAATAACATTTCTTTTCCGCTTTTTTAATGTAGTAGCCAGTTACTGGCCACAGTAATGTAGTAGCCACTGGGTTACTGCCAGTCAGTTAGGCAGGGGGTGTTCTGGTCCTTCATGAAGATAAACACAAGGAAAGACAATTACAAACATCTTCCTGCTTGTTCCTGCCACAAGGCTGTCACATTTACTCTCTTCTTTAGGGTTCATGTCACAGAGGGGTGAGAAAGGCTCCAGGTCACCTTCCTGCTGTTCTTTATTACCCAGCAGACCTTCATAGAATATGTGGGTGGTTATCCTCAGAGGTGCAATGAGTTTGTCTTCTTATACTTATTTCTAAGAATATGTTTGGTTTCCCTTTTGAGGCCAGGAAAAATAGTTTCATACAGCATTTGGTGCTTCCAATTAGTTTTCTGTTCCAAAATCCAGCATCAAAACCTAATGAATGGCCCTTCAAGGATTAACTGAATATCCAGAAAAAAGGAACGAATCTTTTTCACGCACTCCAGAAGGAATTTCTCCTCTCTCTTTCTTTTTCTTTTTCCTCAGTAGCAGACAGATTGATTTGTTCATATGTCAATTTAACAAAGCAAACAGAATGGACTTCTAGAGAAGGAATATCAGAGTGATGCAGGGAGGTGATGAAAAGCACTAGGTGATGATTCATAAAATGATGTGATTATTTATGTAAGGACTCCCACCCCCCACACTCATCTACACACCTAAGTTCAAACAGGTTTTTTCTTTGAACCAGTTCATCACATAAAATATACATCAGGATCCAGGGAAATGTTTATTTAATTAACTGTCATCAGGCTGAGGCAAAAAGAAAAAGCCTTCTCTATCAAAATATGCTAAAAACCCAAAGTAATTGTTTCAAAGATCTGAGCTTTTGCACAGAGCTCTCCTGAATATTGGTTTACTTTTTCTGTTTGACTACTTTTACTGTAGTGTTAAACAGTCAAACTACAGCACCAAGGCCTCAGGCAAATGATGTTCATTTTCACCAGACACCCAGGCCAGCACACTGTGATTAGTTAGCACGTCTAGATTCACGGCTTAGCAATTTGGTCTGCTAATGTGCTTTTGGGCTGACAGTTCTGGTATGCACATTATTCTGAGTATCATCCCATTTAATGTCACTTTTAAATGTTTAATAATCTGATTGTGATAAATGGTCTGGATATTTATCTCCTTCCTCACAGCGAAAGATTCCATTAGCCAATTCAATAATTTCAGGAGGGCCAGACTGGCTTGCCAGAGGTTCAAGTCCAATTTAACAAAGGGTCTATTTCTTTCTATACCTTATGCTCCTATCAGAGGTATCATAAGGGTCCATTTTTCCACCACCAAAAATTTCCAAATTTGACAAGGTGTCAAATGGTGGTGTAAAAACCAGTTCTGATTAAAGGATCTGGAGCAGCTCTGAGGACCTTTCAGTAAAGGTAACCCTTTGCTTCCCCTGACTCTGTATGTGAAAGCAGTCACGTTACACGTGGCTAGGAGACAAATCTATCTTTTCCTTCAGAAGGACACGCATTTCTCCTTGTCTCATGGAATTAAAATTCCATTTAAGTCAATAGCGAGATTTCAACTAAATCAGAATACAGTTAGTAGATGTTTCTTGCAAGAAGCCACTGTAAAACCTCAGGAAAAGTTTTGCCAGTTATGTAAATTATACTGTAAATAACTGTGGTACAGTGTAACTCTCTTCTTGCCACATCCCCATTTGTCCTACAAGTAAAATCTGGCACATGTTTAGATTATAGTGATAATCACTCTCATGCTATAAGAATCTTCTTACCATGTCCAAGCTATTGCAAAATAGCAGCTTCAGGTTTGAAAAGATTATCTATGGTAGGCAAGTTGTGAAAGACCTACCCAAGACTCCTAGCACATGCTTCATTGAAACACATTTATTTAGCTTAAAGAGATTCACATCTGAAGACGGATTTGGATACACTAGCCTTCTCCAAGTGATGTTATTATGAGATACTTGGATTTGATTATAGTGATTCAGAGATCACTAGGAACTGTCTGGGTATATCCTGGACCAAAACAGGAAACTATCATGAGGGCTTAGTGAACCAGGCTTGTTGTAATGTCTGTCTCCTGCTGCCAGTTTTCCTGGACTATCAAGTTGGTCTTGCAGATTTTGGTGTCAGCTAACTTTTGTTTAATATCAGTTTAATATCCGGTTAATATTAGTTACTCACCCACTGAATAGGTGGTTTTTCTTCTTTTCCACACATGTTAATTCATACAGGCAAATCCTTCTGGAGCGTGGGCTTGTGTCCTAGATTTCCCCCTCTGCTGATGGTACAAAAGTACTTGAATGGTGCCCATAATTTTTCTTTTCATAGGCAGGAATGATATGAAAATGTAATGAAGAAAATTATAGATAAAATAGGAGTAATGAATGGCAGTTTTTTTCTGCTCTGATATTTAATGTGCAGTTATAAACTCATCAATGTATTGCAGACTGGAATATTTTGCCCTGCACACACACATATGCACTTTATGCCTGGTACCTGTCATGAGGAGCAGCTGTAAATTCCCAGGGAGAGAGAGCCACTGTGAAGTGTGAAATCAAATGTTTCATGCAGTACTCTGGATTTTCTCTTCTTAATAGGAAAAGCCTTACAGAGGACACTGAGCATGCTAGCTAGTAAAGGCAAAAAACACTCTCAGCGGAAGAAATACCAATTTAAGAAGAAAGCTTTTTTTGTGCCAATGGCCCTCGTGTTTTCGTGAGGCAGATGCCTCATTCACATTCATGTCAACACAAGAAGCAGCCAAATCTTTCTAGGCTGTGAGGATAAAAAACATGAACTTGGACAAAAAGAGCATGAGAGGGATCTTTACCAAACTGCCTTTTCCCTCTGGCAACGTTCTGGGTGTCTGCTAACTGGGACTGTTAATGCTTCTTTCTCCAGAAACCACGTCACTGCTGATGATTGCCTGAGGGAGGAAACACTAAAGGAAGTGGAGTTTTGCTGTCTCCTTCCTTGGACAGAGCAGGTGCACAACACCCTTGGTGTCACAGGGCACAACTCTTTGCTGAAAACAGAGTGGAGCCACTTGCAGTGGGGCTGATATTTTAGAAATCACTATTTCAGAGTCACAGACAGGCAGTCAGGGAATCAAGATTGACAACACTAGATGCAACTTGGTTACCCTGGGATATTCAGAGAGGTTTTATTTAGCTATTATTTAGCATCTTTTTATGCTGAAAGTTGCCTTGTTCGTTTGTTTTAGTGTTTGGGGTTTTATTTGCTACCCTGCAGGTAGACAAACAGGTTAAAACACTTTTACAAAATATATCTGAATTAATGTAATCATTATTATTATGGACAAGTACAATCTTACATCTGGGAAGTGTTTGGCCTGGAGACCTGCATTTTCCCTGTTTTTTTCTAAAAATGAAACGTATACAGCAATGCAAGTTATCTTTTACCAGTATGAAAATTATGACCAGATTTCAGCTTAAAGTCTGAGGGCTGCTGAGAGCACTCAGTGAACATTATTACTTGAACTTATCACATCTACCTTGATGCATCTTTTTGAGTTGTGTTAACAACCTTGGATTCCTTCCCTGGGTGGTAGATGTTTGCTAGAGCACTCACCCTTGGTTTTATTCGTATCTTTTCCTTGATCATTGACTCAAAACTCAATGCTTAAGTGACTTGTTAGAGGAATTTGTAAACGCCTTTGTACGTGTTTATTTTTAAAAGGTGGAGAGTTTTATTCAGTTTTGGAGTGCTATGTTGTTTTCTTGATTTGCATACTGCCAATATCTGTGCTTCTATCTGATTTAGATTTTTTTTTATGTGGCTGTGACCACCCCTGCTTTCTGCTTTCCTATCAGGAAATGACTGAGCCTTTAAGCCAATGCTGAACAGTCACCCCAAATGCTTTGACTGTGATGAGTTATGTCCTGCTAGAAAGTGTTAGCAACTCCTCTAGGGGAGGTGCTCTTTTCTTTTTTCTTTTTCTTTCTGTAAAACATTTGCTGTTTTACTCATGTATGTAATAAAGATGTTCAGTCTCAGTCATCTAGAACACTGCATGTCTCACATGTACCAAAAAAGTGATGTATGCCTCTGACTAAGAAGAAATTTCCTAGGTGAATGAATTATTTCCTGCCATCGGTGAAGCATCCTCCAAGGCTGGTGACACTTACTATATAACATCTACAGGAAGAGTCAGATGACTTCCAGAGGGAAGATGGTTAGCCCCTAAACAAGAAAGTCACACGCATGACTTTCTTTCCATTGTTTTGTCAAAATAGTTAAAATTTATTAAAAATGAAAGAAGCATCCTTATACAGCCTATTACTAGCTAAAGCAGCTTCAGAATATCTTCATTAGTTAAACCAGCCTATATTTTTTTCATAAAACTTAGGCTTGAAAGGGAACATGGGCTGCAGTAGGAATCCATGTGCCTTATCTCAAATATCATGGATGCTAGTATCCACTGCTAGGGAAATTCATGGGATTACAAAAAGAAGGCAGCATAAGGAAATCCAAGCTAGTTATGAGTGTTATGTGTTGGGTATGATGAAAAGAGCTGGGGGAGGGAGAGACGACTGACAGGGCTCTTAGTGCATCCTGTGTCCCAGAGCACAGACAGGCTCAAAGGTGGGAACAGCAGGTGACAGGTCCTGCAGTAGCCGCTGAAGCTGTGCTGGGGAATGTCGGTTTGGGGAAGAAAAAGTGGCAGGGGATGGGTGTAAATAGTTCATGTGTTAAAGCACTAACTGGCAATGGTTTTAGACAAGAGTACATTTCCTTTATTAACCCAGATCTTTTTTTTTTAAACAAATACAAGTGTCACTGCCATTCACCTTCAAAATGGAAACATAATTAGGTAAATCCTGGGAAATGGAAACATTTGTGTTAGATATGTATATTCATGAACATATCGGGAGTTACTGTAAGCCTAGGGAAGCCATTGCCATTTAGTGTCAATTTTATGTAGCTTTTATAAGTCTATTTTACTCTCCTGTTTCCCCCAAATGATTGTTACCTTAGCAACTGCCCAGTTGCATACATATGCTTGCTCCAAGAAGCTTAACAAAGTAAAGCACCAATGTTTAAGGAGTCACCAGGAACAGAGTTTATGTTGTGGATTTTTTAACTCTTACATATACTTACCTACAGAAATGATAATTTTTTTTTCTTTCAAGTTTTTGGAAACAGATTTTAGCAGCTAGTCAGCGATAGCATCGACTTTGCCTCTTTCTCTTCTTCCATCTTTCTAACTCTTTTCAAAAACTAATATTTCATTCATAATTAGGATGATTAATTACTGTGATGTCAGTGATGAGGATGCATTGGGTTGGGATTATGTTGAGTTGGATAAAACAGTGTGTAGGGCTTCATGTGCCAGAGGATTCATATTCATTAGTTGTGTCTATCTGAGATATGTTCTGATCCACAAACAGACTATAACATTTAACAGGGAGGTACAGGTTAGGATAAAATTCAAATAAATTTTGAACAGTTTACTACCACTTAAAGCTGCTTATATTTTTTTGTAACATTTGAAGAAAATAAATTGGGAAACCATCTAATTTTCAACCAATGCTTTGCTGTCTTATCTTGTGTACTGCTGTTAACCTTAAATGAATAGGAACTCTAACCTTTTATGCAGTAAATGAATATAGGTACATTTTGCATCTGTCATGTTTGGTTATTCTTCCCCTTCTTACCACAATGTACCTATTAGGCAATCCTCTATCTAAAGAAGTGCATGTCAATAAGGGATGTCACAGGAGAACATTTCAGATTGTTCAAAGCAGCTTGTCAGAAAGGCCAGCCTTTATACTTGTTTTTCAGCTGATTTCCTGAGATCTAATCAGACATGTGATTTATCCAAGGTCACATGCCAAGTTATTGGCTAAGCAGAGACTGTAAGATCCCAAAAGCTTTCACAGGCTTTTGCTTTATTTACTTCTGACACTCCATTCCTGTGCTGGTATCTCAGTACAGCAATCTTAAAATTGAACACTATTAATATCAATGAAGTATTTTCTGCCCAGAGCCTTCAAGGTTCGTTTTCATTGGTTTGTTTGGTTGTTCTTTTTACTCTAGCTGTCTTCTTTAGCTGGAAAAAATCAATTCCTTCAGTTTAAATAACCTGTTGAATACACAATATAGGAGATATTTCTTAATTCATTTTGTTCTAAATCCAGTAGAGAGCACTTCTGCAGGACATTATAGCTGTAATACAAAACATGAGCCATTAGGAAGAAATAGGCATCAGGAAATTACACCAAGTGGTATGAGTTTAATTTGAAAACAATTTCAAATTTGATTTCCTATACAATGACCTAAGAGCATCAACTTAATTCAATTTTCTAGAAAAGAGTCACATAGCGACACCAGTCACATAGCATACTCTCAGATAACCTCTTATTGGGACTATTGAAGATTTTTATGTATATAGTTATATGAGTAAAAAAGGAAGCAGGTAAGGGTAAGCCTTTTAATTTTGTATAAGCCTTTTAATTTTGTATGTGCTTGAGTCATAGTCCCCAGTGCTACGCTAACCAAGGAAGGGGAGAAAAACACAAAGGGAAGGAAGAGCAGGAAGAGAGGTATTAAAAGTCAAAACTTTAATGCCTTTACTGTGTTTTACAGATTACTCTGTCATAGGTAAAAAGTCAAAATCAGCATTTTAATGAAGTACATCATGAAGAATTTGTTTCTCTTTCCTGCAAGTGAAACAGAATTGAGTCCTCCATTTATCACAGCACCTTGGCATTCCAACATGAAGTTCAACCATAGTTTTATTTTATTGAAAAATAGTTTCAAAGTTATGGCATTTCTGTTTTATCCTTTTCTCTTTCAATCTTCTAGCTCTGCTTTTTTGCAAATATTTATATCAAAATCTTTGATATTGTTGAACATTTTAATCACGTTTCTTGAGCCTGTATTTGTTAGCAGACTGTAAAGGAGTCTAGGACCTCAGAGATCAACATTGAAATGGGATAGGTGAGAATCCATCCATTATCTTGAAAAATATTTAAAAACAAAAATAAAAGGAAAGAAAAAAAAATAGATTTACAGTCTGATACCACTGATGGGCTTCATTGCAGGGTACTGCAATTCATTTAGCCTGACGTAGGTCTGCTTAGGATGTCAGGGGGTAAAGTACCTGTGCAAAGATGGATGAGAAATAAAGCCAGAGGAGAATAAAACAGAAAAGAATTTTCTATTTCCATTAAATGTGAGGAAGGAAGCAGAAAAGGCCTACTTTGAAAACTTGCAACCAAAAATATAATCAGAAAGTGAACAGAGAACAATAAGCTGCAGCTGGAGTTCAAAAGGAGACATCCAGCCATATTTTTTCATAGAAAATTTTGAAATAAAAATGGTGGGGTTTTTTCAGTTATCAAAAGCACAGCAGCATAAAGCATTCTTTTAAACTTTCTTTCAGTTCTGATATATCTTCCTGATTCCAGAGAAGACCATTAATAGCACTAAATACATAAATCAACATGGTATATTCTTTTGCATTCTTTACCAATGGTGTCTAAAATATATATTCTCAAGTATAAAGTAAAAGGCAGAAACTGTATCCCAATATAAAAAAACATCTAACTGAATTAGCCAGTTTTCTTGGGTAGATAACAACAGGAGGCTAGGGTACCATACTGATGCAATTATTAACCTTGCAAACGAACTAATTAGCCTGCCTACACACACTGTGTTGTTTCTCAGAGCTGTAATTGATAAAGATATTTGAAAATAAAAGCATTGCCATGGGACAGAAGAGCACCAATCCTTTTTTACATACCAAGCTCCAGTTTGGCTGTAGTCCATCTCACTTGGACTTTTCCTTTTATTCTGCCACATATAAAATGTCTTGGGCTTTAGTTTCTACCTTCACTTTTTAGGTGCTTCTAGATAATCAATAAAATGTAATGGGTGAGACAAAAGACACTAAGCTAGAAAGTATCAGATATCTCAATGAGGAACTTTGGAAGAAATTACTTACTTTATTTGTCAATCATACTCTTCATGGGGCAGATGACAACACCTTGCAGACTTACAGAGATGTGTAAGGGTTAATATATGCAAACTTCAAAATATTTAAATATAGGCCTAGGCTGAAGCTGAAGAATAATATTTGTTATTGTTAATAATGTAAATAACATGAACCAATCATGTGGTGATTGTGGCTCTGTTTTAGTAAAATCTGAATACATCTGAGTGTAATATATATTTACTTAAGAGCTTTAAAAAAGCAGCTGCTAGTTTCTAAAATGAAAGGGGCTAGTCATAAGGCATTATTCTCATCACTAAAAAAGTTCTTTTAGCATACTTTTAGCATAGCTTCTGGAGGGGGTACAGAGAGGCTAAATATCTATATTAGATTGAACTCAGAAAAGCTCAGGTGCTGTCTCTTCATATATGCTTCACTGCTAAACGTGCTAATCATTTTGGTACAAATACAGCAGCTGTCATTTGAAGGTGGCTCTTCCTGAAAATGGACTTGAAGCAAGTTTCTATGGATTCAGTGATCTCAGTCATCTATTTCAGTAGTTTTTCAGAAGAAAGAAAGTAGATCTTCCTGGTGCCATAGGTGATCTTCCTATCTCATGTTTTTGGGGTCATTACAGTTTATGCCAATAGCAATGTGGAAGAAAAGAGATGAAAGCAGACCAAGACTTTAGCCCAAGCCCACAAAAAAGATCAATGCAGATCCAATTTTTATAAATGAAGCCCTTCTTTCAATTGGGATAGACTCATACCTTCCTTTTCTTCCACTGCCAAGGCCTCATTGGAGATTTGAGATGTAAAAGATTTATCTTCATCCCAACTTCACCCTCATTCCCATGACAGTCTTTACCACTTTGTGAACTTTTGTGCTGTTACACCAGTGCCAAAGGATGTAGATCAACAACTATCTTCCATTTAGCAGAGTTGGTACTACTTTTGAACTACAATCCTTTGTGCAGCCAAAATGCAACAAAACAATGCTTTCAAATAGGGAAAGGCAGATGGGAAACTTGACTTTGTATTTCTGAAGTGTCAGAAGAACTGGAGAATAAAGAGGCTTTATGGAAAACCAAGCAAGTCTAAATTCATTGGTCCTTTTTCAGTTGAAGGAGCACCAGCTCAGCAGCTGCCACAGTATCTCGGAAGGGAGACATCTGCCAATCAATCATTCAATAATAGTGAGTTCAGTGCTAGCAGAACAGTTTGTCAGATCAGTGCTAAAGCAAGTTAAAATAGCATGGGGCTTGAAGGCTTGCTCCAGAGCCCACTGTTTCAGGACAAAGACTTAAGCTCAGGATAGTGATGACATCATATACCAGACATGACTTTTGTATCTGATCTTTTTTATACTGTGTTTTCAAACGTGGGTGGTTTTTTTTTTTCACTTTCGGTTAACATGCTGAAAGGGAAAAAACCAAGCACTAAATACATAAGGAAGAAAAATAATAAGGCATAAGAGCGTGTTTCAAGGCAAAGAGGAGTATAGTATCACAATGGGATCTATTAATGAAGCCTGCTGATGCAAACAAAATTGGTGGCTTTCTCTTAATCCCTAAATCCTTGACTATAGAAATTAAGTTGAAGACAGCTCAGATGGTCTTCCCAGCCTTCTCCTGAGAGAGATGTACAAAGTTACAGAAAGGCATGAAACCTGAGCCACTGGAAACAGTAAGATTTGTCCACAAAATGAGGCTGAATGAGCTAAGAAAGTTCCTTCTCCCGAGGTCTATTTTCTGTGGTTCCTGCATCCTTCCCTCTGCTCCTGGCCATCTTCCCTGGGCAGCAGAGAGATGGAATAAGCATCTCATGGAAACAGAGTCAGAGCAGTGCAACAGCAAAATGGAGGCGATGCTGGCATCCTGAACGTTTCCTCCATTGCCAGAAGTTGGAACAATGGGCTTAGAAAGAAAAGGGAGAGAGAGAAAGGAATACAGTAATTATCCACACCAATGACTGCAGCAGGGATGGAAACAAGCAAAACCTAACACCTTATTATATTCTAAGCTGCTACTGTGTGCCAGCACTGTCAAGAACAGTGCATATAAGGCTAAAACAAAGCTATGTAAAATTACCAAAATCCATGTGATGAGCTCTGTGGGGAGGTCAGCAAATGCAGGGTTGCATAGCAAATTCCTGCTATGCAAATGACTCTAAAGCCTTGTGGCACTTGTGGGGACAGAGATTATTGCTGCTGTTTGACATAGAAATCACCTGGCCTGCACCACATTTTAGCAAAGAAAAGTGAGAAATACCACTTTTCAGGCAAGAATTTCTTTTGTACATGAATGTCCATGCATTGCAATCTTCTAAACATTTCAGATTTTTGCTCTGCTTTCTAAATCTTCCAGGTTACAATATGGTTATGATATGACAGGTAAGAGGTGATTATTGTATTTCTCCTCTATTGCCTTCTCTCAAAAAACCTGTGAAATGAAACATTACATGGGTAAGCTATCTGCATGCTTGATATTTTCATGCTATAAATGGAAAACGGAAAAGATGAAAACAGATAAAATTGTGATTCATGGAATCTCTTTGTTCTGCTGATCTTCTTATACCTTGAGTGGTACTTCTCTCACTTTAAGAAAAATCACTTCTCATTCCAGCTTCCTTCAAATATGTAGCACTTTTATTGCAGGACTGAGACATCACTTAGAAGCTGACTGTTTATCCAGCTCCCCAATCTAGTTTTGTGTACTGCTGTTATTGTCTGAGCAATTCTCAAGAATTATACCACCTCTTTCCACTTGTTTGAGAATTCTTTCCATCTGTGCTTTTATTTAGTCATCAGGATTGTAACAGAGGAGAGGAGCAGATCTTGTGCTGGACTCAGTTGTCCAAAGTAGAATTGTGGAACTGTAGTAGCCAAAGGCCTGACCTCAAGTTTTTCTCTTTGAAAATGGTTCCCATTCAATTTTCAGCTAAGTATATATAAGAATTACTACTAAGCTAAGAAACACTGCCGTAAATACATTTTTACAAAAACTACATTTAAATTCCTATTTCCATATTCTACCTTGTAATGAAAACATCATCAAAATTCATACTCCTTCCCTGTAAATTTTTTTCTGGTAATTTATCATTTATGCAAACATATATATTTCTTTTTAAGCAATACTCTTTCCTTTGTCTCTCCTAATTATTTCTCATTTCAGTGTTTGTGGCACTACAAGCTTTGTTAAATAAAGACATCTGAAGCTAGAAATCATCTAAGCCAGGCTGCAGTGACAGGTGAGAGCATGACAGGCATTTACCCACTTGCCAGTTCATATTCATTGGCAAGAGAAAGATCTCACCCAGGTCAGTACACAGTAGTCAGGCACTGAATGGCTTACAATTTCTTTACATAAGAGCTTCCTCTAAATACCATCCAAACACAAATTACATTTAGCAATAAAGCTAAGTTATGAGAGCCCTTGGGGAATCTTGTTATCATCTATCCTATGAGCATGAAAACTATAATTTCTGCTTCATTCTTAAGTACAATAGGACACCTTATTTCCTGGAAGTGTGGAGTGTTACTGTAGCTTCTGGTCTAGGGTTATTCTTAGGTCAAGTTTCTCTGAGAAAGACAGAGCAAGGCTAGTTCTATCAAGTAGTTCTGTTTTGGAAAAGGCTCTGTCCCTTCTTTATCTTTGTCCAGCCTTTTCTAGTTTTGAGCAACCACTTTATTGCTCATAAAACTGAACAAAATGACTTTGGCATTTGCAATACAATAAGGATTGATCTGCAGGTGATCGACACCTATATCTTTCTTTGCACTGTGAGATGGAATCTACCTTACATTTATTTAATGCCTTTCCAACGTGCACAAATCTGCATATTTCCAAATATTGCTTATTCATGTATTTCATAAAGCTACATTTATTAAATTTGGGAGGAAAAAATCTACCTGATAGGTACCTGGAGTGCCCGGCAATTTATGGATGTTTAAGGGGATTCAATTATGTCATACACTGCAAAATTAACAATACTCATAAGCAAAATATTTATCATGAGAGCACTGAAATAATTTCCTGGTCAAGCAAATAATGGTAGGTCTTGTAATGACAAAGCATAAATGGTTCTGAACCTTTCAAAGTGGCAGACAGAGCAGCTGCAATATTTCTTATTTTGTAGGATGATAAACAGAGCTGCATTATGAACACTTCTCCTTCTGATGGAAAAGGATTTGTTTCTACTAAGGCTGCTGCCTCCATCACCTTAGTATGAAAAAAGTAAAAAAAATATTCTCAGTTAATCCTGAAAGCTTTCAAGATGAAAGTCAGCAAGATTAATGACCACAAAAACCCACCATAATATGTGGGCTTACTTTTTCCATACTTCAAAATAAAACAAATCTTTGCCCTGAATATCTGGAGATGGCCACAAAAAGCATATAAGGGAGATTAGAAACATCGGATTATTTTTTTTTAATTTATTTGTAGATGAATGATTCAGATATCCTCTTTCCTAATGAGAGATTCCCGGAAGAGGAACCACTGGTCTTTACATATAACACCTTTTTTTATGATACAGGTAGTTCTCTGCAGAAAAAACAAATTCTGAAAAGCAGGCAGGCACACTCCAGGGTGTCTCATGTTTTCTTTTACTTTTGGGTTTTGTAGTTCTCTTATAAGCATTGGGAATAAGTTATGCTGTTTAAAAAAATTAGGAAAAAACATGACTGTGAGGAAAGATTGCTATGAATAAGAAGAGGAGAGGACACCAGTGATATACAGCCCAGAGCCCAGGGTAGAGGTCACTTTGTCATTGAACTATCTGCGAGGTCATAAAAGGAAAGGACAAAAAGAAAACAGAGAACTGGAAAACCCCACAGGACATTTAAGAAATTGTGCTAATGTACTAAAAAGAAGTGTGTGCAGAAAAAGCTGGCTGTATGATTATGGTCCAGCATGTACCTGAGCAAAGTTTCAAAGGAAAGAAGGGCATGGAAATTTGAGATGAGAAGACATCAGCCCCGGAGTACCTGGCTGTTCTTCTGGAAGTGGAAAGCAAACAAAGGGAATATCATGAGCTGGAAGGAAATCTTATCTACATTGGAAATATCTGAAGATAGTCTGGTAGTATTTTAGAAGCCTAACCTTCAGAAACTTGGTGTGGGACACTGAAATTGGTCTCCTTAGCACAAATCACTGGTATAATTCTGCTAGGAT
>JAOXNG010000002.1:8808860-8827166 GCA_028566535.1 Scolopax minor
AGCCTGGTCTTGAACAATTCCAGGGATCCACAACTTCTTTGGGCAACCTGATATTTCTTCCTAATATCTTATCTAAATTTCCCCTCTTTCAGTTTAAAACCATTACCCCTTGCCCTGTTGTCCACTCCCAGATAAAGAGTCCCTCTCCATCTTTCGTGTAGGCCCCTTTTAGGTATTGGAAGGTTGCTCTAAAGTCTCCCTGGAGCCTTCTCTTCTCCAGGCTTAACAACCACACCTCTCTTAACCTGTCCTCCTAGCATCTGCCCTGGGGGTGCCACACTGGGAGCATCCTATTCCGTGGCCCTGTACTATTGTTTCCTTACATGCAGTATATGATGTTTCAGTATATCATCATTTTACTGTCCATAGGTGATATACTTTCTGGATGGTATACCTTGTGTTACATCCATTGAGAAATATGATTTTCTTTGTTAACAACAGAGAAACAAATGATCAGAAAACATAATTTTCAAAAGGTGTTCTCCAGGTTGGAATAGGTCAGAAAAGTTCATTCACAATATTTCTAGTGATGTGGTAATGAAATATTATCAACAGGCAACTGCTGCAATCAAAACTCAAACTTGTCAAAGTTATGTACCTTATAAATGATGCTTTTCATCTGCTTTGATGTTTAAGAGCTGGATGTACACATTATCCATATCTAGTGTTTGGATTTGACTTTGTCCCTACATGATCTGATCTTTGGGGAAGATTTATGAGGTCATTATAGAAGTTAACCAAATTCAAGTCTGCTATTTTGTTCAGTCTGTGATCTTTCCCCAATACTTCCCATCCCTGTTACACTTGGAGGTCCCCTCAGCCTGACTCCACAGGGACAAGCCCTCACATTAATTGTGAAGGCTGTGTTGCACCAGCAATGCAGAGCCAGACCAAGAGTGCTGCATGTTTTCATCCCTGTCAGGTTGGCTGTTTTCTCTTCTTTTTCTGGGAAGCTACTTATCGTGTCTTGCCTTCAAGGACAGTATTTCATTTTGATTTGTGTGGAACAGCAAGGGAAATGGAGATCGAAGTGATCAGCTGCTGAATTGTGTGTCCTTTGCTTTTTATTAGAGGTGTTAGTTCACATCTTCATGAAGGATGTATTACGTGATCACAGAAATAGAATGGATTTACCTCTTTTTAAATGCCTTTTATCAATTTCCTCTTGCCATAAAGTATGAATTATTGACAAACACCAGGCCTTCTGTCACACCTACCTTTC
The DNA here is from genome assembly GCA_028566535.1 of Scolopax minor. NCBI lineage: Eukaryota > Metazoa > Chordata > Aves > Charadriiformes > Scolopacidae > Scolopax > Scolopax minor. Next base: position 8,810,083 of record JAOXNG010000002.1, read on the forward strand.
TGGTTTAATAGCCCTCTTTAATAGCCTATATGCCCTTGTTGCTATGGTGCTCCATTGCACAGCTACAATGCATTATATATTGTAACAAGTGACATAGGCTCAAGGCAGCTTAACAAGTAAGCACGCTGGCAATTAATAACTTTGAATTCTTGACTTAAGCAAAATTTTTTTTGAGGCCATAAGGCAACCATAGCATTGACAGAAACAGCAAAGGTGCTCATGAGATAATTCCTATGATACCTACTCTTTGTAAATACATCATGGGACAAGAGATTTGCCTGGAAGAAGTGACTAAAATATTGAGTGTGTACAGGGGAGAGACAGATCTCTCATATATTGTTATTGTATTTTATTGACATTTTTAGTTAAGAATAAACAAACCAACCAATATATTATGCTAGTTTCCTTCTGGCTCATAAGTATAAAATTGGCAGAAAACTCGGTGATGTCTTAAATTGTGAGTGCTCAGACATTTTTGTGCATCAACTTGACATGAAATGCCTGGAATTTCTCAGGGAGGAAAAAAAAGGCAGAAATTTTTGCATTACCTCTTTCCTTATGAGGTTTCCTTCTATTCTGTCTCTCGATTGCCAGTATTATTAAATAAAAAAACAGGCTACCAGAAACAAACAAAATACTACAACCAAACAAAATCAAAATTTCTGTTTTGGGAATTGAATCTTGCTCTGTGTGTTCCTGTGTAAGTTAATGAGTTGGTGATTGCACTTGTTTAAGAAGCTAATGGACAACTGTCCATCTAATAAACATTTTCATTCACAGAATATTAACATGTCCTTTCATTGTAGTACAAATCAAAATTTATTAAAGCTACGTTTATTCACTATTGACCATAAAAATGCATATGTTATTAATGTGCAGTAAAGTGAAATAATATGAAAAATATATATTTGTATAGTAGCATTTGACAGGAGCTGCTGTCAAATCATGGGAAAGTATCATGGGAAGTGCGTCCAGGTGTATTTCAATTCTCGCTAGGTTAAAACACAGTTGTCAGGGATCCTTTTAGAAGACCCTTCCTGCTGATGCCATGCTGAAGCAAAAAATGTTAAAAATGTTTAAGTTGGCCAAAACCCTTTTTTTTTTAAACCTCAAAATATGGAATATAAAGGGTGAGAAATAAGCATGGGCTTAAGGTAAAGATACTGTTCTCACAAATTAATGGAAGTGAAGCGCAGGCCCCAGCAGGTTCCCTGATGCTTGGTTAGGCATGCCCTGCAAAGAACTGCCCACCCTGGTTTCAGCATGTGCAGAAAACTGGTAACAAAATGGTCATAATGGTCTGTTATGAACGTTTTAGAAAAAATGTTGAATGTCCAGGGAAGTCCTGGTGGACCTTGAGTTTTCTGGCAGTGGCAGTTCCCTGCAAGGCATAACCCACTTAGGAAATCCTCCAAAAGGAGAGGTGTATGTCTGGTGGGTTTTTCTCACATTTGCTTAATCCTGTCACCACTGTTTTTGGGGGGTTAAATCCCCAGCCCTTTTCTGGCTGCCTGGTTCTTGTGCTGATTCCCAGCCCTGCTGCCAGACAGGGCACTGCAGCGGCTGGCAGCTCTCCCTGGTGGGGAGGCCAGGCAGGTGGTGGATACTGCTACCTGCCAGAGGGTAAAACACTGCTGCTTCCCGCTGTCCTGGCCACAGACTGTCTCCTGCTGCCAGGATGTGAATGAAGCAGACATTGGTGTCTCCCTTACTTTTCCCCTCGTGTCAGCTTGTGATGTTTATCTAGTGTGCAGGAGTAACCTTAAAAATAACTCTTGGGAAGAAGTCTAACACCGACTTTGTGCTGTCTTTAACCTCAGGCAGACTGCTGTCAGCAAGAGACTTTTTAATGATTTTTTTCCCCCTATACCAGCTTTTTTCTAGCAGATAGTAGTGACTATAGACTGTATTCCCAACTCTGATGTTTTTTGGTACCTCTCATGATCCCTTTCCAACCCTTTCACCATGTACCTGCCATGTCATACACCATCTCTCTTGGGCAGTGATTGCTTTTTGCTGCATGGTTTTACACCACCTACCAAGTCTCCACTGGGATCTCTGGTTACATGCAAAAGGTAAATAACAAAACTAAAGTGAAATTGCTAATGAGACCAATCTCAGTATTTCTTCTTCAAAACATCCTGCTAAAAAGTCTTAATAAGAGGCAAGAGAGGAATATAGCCAAAAGCACAGGCTTAATTTCAACAAGAGTTAAAGTAATGTGTGTCTATGTGCACTATGACTGCCAGGCCAGCCAATTCCACAGAATTTAAATCTATGTTCACTTCTAATACTTTAAAATATGTTTACAATCCTAATTGGACAAAATGCTACATTTTGGGAACCTTACACTAAAATGCTCCCCTAATGTATGTACTACTGCTGCTGTTTTGGTCATGTCAGGTCATTTTCCAGCGTGTAAAAGATATTTCCTTGCAGGGAAGGAAAACAGATATCCTTTTTTTGGAATAGGGTCAAGGCTTTATGATATAAACATCAAATGACACCCATTATTAAGTAGGCTATATAAATAGCAATTACCATTAAGTTCTTCATTAAATTATTGAATTATTTAGGCTAGAAGAGACCACTGGGAGGGTTAAGTAGTCCAACCTACTGCTCGGAGCAGGGCTAGCTTCAAAGAACAACCAACTTGCTTAGGGGCTTGTCCAGCCAAGCACTGAATATCTCCAACAATGGAGAATCCGCAGCCTCTTTGGACAACTGTTGCAATGCTTAAGCTTTTCATGGCATTTTGTTTGAGTTTTTTCTCCCTCACCTTATACAGAGCTCTAACATTTCCTCATTCTTTCACTGCACGCTTCTGAGAAGGGTCTGGCTGCATCTTCTTCAGACCCCCACCTAGATGGTTGAAGACTGGAGCAGGTTGACCTTTTTCCTTCTTGTCTGAGACTGAGCAAGTCCAGCTTCTTTAGCCCCTCCTGTAAGTTGTGTGCTCCAGCCTCCTTCATGGGGTTATTAACACCTCTCCTCTGGTGAAGGATATTGTTTGGGATACTGTGTGCATTGTGGCTGTGCAGGTGCCCAGCAAAAAAAATAAGTGATTCCAAGACTTCCAGCTGTGCTCTTGCTAAAGCTGCCCAGAATGAGTGTGCAAGGGCCTGCATTAGTCTTTCTGAGCTCCTTGAGAACCTTCCTGGGTTCATCCTTGCAGCCTGCCATGTTCCTTGAATGGTAGCCCTGCCCTCCAGTAGATCCTCACCACGCTGCAATGTCATATCAGCATAAATTCCCTGAGGGTGCATCTTTTTCTTTTTATTTTGTTCCCTGGTAGAGATATCAGCCCCAGTATTGACTCCTAAGGAATCAGCCACTCATAACTGGCCACAGGTTTGAACCTGTAAGCCTACTTTCACCTTGCAGTACAGTTCAGACTTTATACATACCTAAAGAAAATTAATCACTATAGTGATTATAATATAATTACATAACAAATTTAACATAATTAAAAATGAAGGCAGATTCAAAATGGGAACATTGTCATGTTTTCCAGAATTGAAATAGTGTTTTATGATAACTTAAAGATGATGTAAGTTATTTTGATATATTTATATTTCCTTTTTCTTATTTTAATTTAAAATTAAGAGATTGCAAGAATCAGCTTCTAAATTGTTGCATTATTTTAAAATAAAGTAGACACTGTCTTGGCCTGTTCTGAAAGTAATATTAAGACATAAGAATGATCCTTTGAATTTTTAAAGGACAGTTTCATGATTATTTTTTTGTTGTTGTTAAAGCAAAAAGCCAGACATGGTTGCCAGCTTGGATCTGAAATTATGAACACCAAGGAATAATAATATACAGTTGCTCAGTTTTCTGCTTTTATTGGCTTGCTTGAGTGTTATGGCTGCTATAGAGTATCGGTTCTGCTGAGAATGTGTTTGACAGCAGCCAGACAGGTTTCCTCTGCAGAACTGGCACAAGGCTGGCATCTGAGCTGCTACTGCTTGAAATTCGACACGGCATTTCTCCAAAGCCAGTCTGAAGGTTGTAATGGCCAAGATTTATCTTGGTAATTTTGGTCTTGGCCCATTGGAAATGTTTTTTAGCCTTCAGACATGCTGCTGGTCAAAGCTTTCCAATGGGATGTGAGCCATAGACTTTCTCAGTCATCGTAGCTGAGTTATTTTGCTACTCAGCTATGCAGAAGCAGCAGGCCTTTAGGCTAATTAATAAATCATCAACGCATTTGTGGTGTGAAAAATGAAATATTTATGCTTGCCAGAGTAATATTTCTGTCTTGCAGCCCCATGCTCTGTTGATGCCTGATGGAGGATGAAGTAAATACCAGCTGGTATAGAATGAACAGAATATAATTACTTTCTACAAAGTTAACTGAATATTAAAAATAGAAATCAGAGAAGCTGGCAAAAAGGGAAAAAGATATATACATGCCTGAAAGGCAGGGGATAACCAATACATGAAGGGAACACTGCATAACTAGTGCTGGGGGGATAGAGAACCTGCAGGATCCATATTGTGTACAAATGTGTCACACAGAGGTCTTTTCACAGAGCAGTTACTGACCAGCTGGAGTAGTTAAAAGGCCTGAAGGGAAGCCAAGGATGCTCTAATGTTCCAGTCGGTCATCATTAGGGGACCAGTGAAGGACTTAAAGCATCAGATGTTGTTGCTTTTAAAAAATGTGTCCACTATTAAAAGAAAGAAAATATTACCTCTAGGTTTTAAGGCAACCAGGAGCTAGTTTTGTTCTTTGTGTTCTGACACAATAGTAGACTTAACGGAGCAGTACTGAGTGTGATTTTTGCAATCACTGCCCCAGTCCTTCTCCATGAGTGAATGTGTGAGCACCAGGCCAATCAAGCCCCTTGAAGAAAAACATTCTCATGCCACATAAAAAGGATTTAACCCCTTATTTGAAGTGGAGGCTCTTTACAATAATCACCTAAAAGTGATCTACACAAAGGGCTGATTTTATGTGCTGGGAGTTACAATCAAAGGGATTGAAAGGGCAAGCCATCAAAAAAGCTATGCAGACAGGTGGAGGGGTGGCATTGTGTGGGTCAGACATCAGCCTCCCTCACATCTCCCAGTTCTAATTTCAGATTATATTTTTCCTGGATGATTTAATCTCACTCTTTCCCATTGTTTTGTGTGTACAATCTGAGGTTCCAATAAAAGCCAAATGTCCAAAATCTAGGAAGAACACTTAGTTTCTGTGATTTTTATTTATTTATTTTTTAGCTTTCACAGACACAAGAGATTACATTGTTCAGGTGTTCAAGTTCCATTGAATAAATGAGTGTGTCTCAGACAAACCTCAATGTCAAACCCTTCTGTACTGAATATTATACATGTTTCACGATGTAGAGTCAATATGGAAGGACAGACTTCTAACATGGATTACTAGTCTGATTTGCAGTGAAACATTTATTTTAAAATAGCAAAACAACATACTGTTCCTTTCTCATCTTGACGTTTCTGAACTCAATCAAGGACCTGAGGTTTGCACACAAGATGATGGCCAGCTCATCAAGCTGTTCCTCTTATGGGGAGCATTTGGTATCAACAAGAAGAAAAACAGTTCGCAGTTTGTGGGATTTTGTCTTGTGAAAGGTTTGCTCTATGATATGCTTATAGCATGGCTCTCACTGTTTAATAATACAGTTGTCTTTGATGTATCATCAAGGCTGTGTGATGATTGTCTCTGTACCCTGGCACAAAGCTGTCTCAAGTGATGTGCTCTCTGCCCTCAAGCGTCCACCTCAGAGTGGAGGAAGCTGGAGTTTTTGCCCCTTTTCTCCCCATCACTGTGAATGTGCGAACATCAGGGCAGTCATACAGTGAGGGAAAGTGGCACAAAAGAAAGTCCCATTCCTATGTGGCAGCAGGAAACATGATGCAGCCTCAATCCCCCAGGCAGTGTCAAACTGCCTGCTCATTATGGTTTGAATGAGCCAGTAGTATAGGTACACTTTTGCACTTGTCTGTCAGAATGAAATCAACTGCATTCAAGGACTTTGAGAAATCTGTATAAATATTTCAGGAAGAGGTAAATTTAATATCTTCAAATGTTACTTTAAAAGGATGCTGGACCATTTGAGAATATCCCTCTTAAACAGAAGAATTATGGAAGTAGCAAATGATATCTCTTCTCTTCCCTATTTGCAACAGGGATTAGAACTAAATGTCATATTTCAGGTCCGTGCTTCATGTTTGCTTCTACAAGAACAGACAATTTAAATGTCAGTTATTATAGCTTGTCAATAAATTTCAAAATCTAAGCAAATCTGGCAAACATGACTGACAGCTACAAATTAATTTAGATTTGTTAAATAACCAGCCAGCACTGCATTGCCATGGCTGACACGCATCAGAGTATAACACTAGTAATTCAGAGTGTGAGCTGTTGTGTTGTCATGAAATACAAATTATGCAGATTCCACTCATCTCCTAGGAAGAGAGAAATCTTTGAGTCTGTAATGCCCTTTAGGAGAAGTAATTAGTAATCCAAAAAGCACCATGGTTTTATAGTTAACAGAGCAGCAGTGTGGTTTAAAACAAAGCAGGCTATCATCAGTGCATAAAATCATAACCACTAGTGGGGATGGTAAAAATTAGTATTTGCCACTTAGAGAGAAAAGAACTATTGTGGAAATGAAGGCACTCACAAAGTTAAAAGAGTCAGTCAAAAGCCAGCATGAGCTACTGCTAGGTAATCAGAACTTTTAAATATGAAGCCATTTATTTTAAGCACTTAAAAGTCACAATAGACTAAATACAGGTGTGTGTGAAGCACTAGGCTATATCCACACTGGGGTGTTGTACCTGAAAGTAATAATAATATTAATACTAATCTTCCAGGTTAGTATTGCCAGATGCTTTTGTTGTGCATGATAAACAGTTCTCTTGACAGGAGTATTATTAAAAAAAAAAAAAAAGCTGTGTAAGGAGGTGGCCAAATAGGGATGATCTAAAAATTCCAAAATTTCTTCTTTGACTACTCATAGAATCATTTCAGTTGGAAAAGACCTTTAAGATCAAGTCCAAGCATTAACCTAGCACTGCCAACTGTTGCTGTTAGTTGACTGCTGCATTGGATCATAACCCATACCAAGTACCTAAGGAGAAGTGTGTGCTCCTCTCACTGACATAAATCAATGATCTTGTCTTCAAATCTTTCATGCTTTTCCAAGAGCAGTAGGTTGTGGCCCTAATTTTGTAGATATCACCACCTATCTTCAACAGGGTTTGCCGTGAAACCCAGCTAATGGGCAATTCAGAATGTCTCCCACTGTGTGAAACACTGTGTGGGAGCTATTGTACACCTGCTGAAGATTTATTGGAGATGTGTGCTTAGGCACGTGTGTATGATTAATGTTCGTGCTCCGCTTTACATTGCTGCAATTCTAAGGGTTAGTTCCTTTCTTTCTTTTTTTTTTTTTTTTCTTAAGTCTATTTGGTTTTAATAACCACATGTTCTTCCCACGCATGTATTAGTGATTAACATGGGCAACATCTTTCACTGTTCTGCTCTGTCTTCAGTCTTTCCTGTTACGGACTTGTAGCTTGAACTTCTTAAATAGAGAGAGGATGAACTTACTAACTTATTATGTCAAAAATACGATGCAGATATAAAATAGGATTGCTTTTGATCACAACTGACATAGCTGATCTGGAGCCTCCCTCTGTCAGAGCTGGCACAATGTCCATTTCAACACTGATTTGTAGGGAAACTGTATGTATTCTCCTCAAATTCTCTAGAAGTATTTGACTTTTTTATTTTTCTTGAGTTTTGTTGTGTTTTGTTTTGCTGGGCATTTCTTTTCTCCTTAATTTTTCTCTATTTAACACAGTGTTATGAGGAAGGCAAGGAAATTCTGGCTGTACTTATCATAAAGCTACCCCTCCACCTGCAGAGGGATTCAGGCTGTATCTTCTCCCTCAGAAAACATAAAGTCTTTAATTTAGAAAAAATACAAAAGGCCATGGATATATCAGCTGACTGTTAGACCCAAGGTTTAATCATGATGGTGCAAATTTCAGTAATATTTATTTCATGGAGACGTCTAGCACTGTTTCTGTCATTTGAAGCATTTTAAGAGGCCAGTCAGCAAAAGTTAACTTTGGGGCTATAAAGGATCAGATAATACTCCAATTAAAGATTTTACGCTTCAGTAGAGAACCTGAGAGAACAAAACAGGGGGAGGTGAGATTTGTGGATCTCAGAGGGGAAATAAAGATATTCTAGGAGAAATAGAGGGACTGGATCATTTTAATAGTCAATTTTATTTAAAACCATCCAGCCACAGTATGACTGATATACTCTATAATTCATTTGGACTTTCAGAGCTGGTTTGAAAGCGCTTGAGCAATATTCTGAGGGGAGAAGACAGCAAAGTGGTTACAGTTTCTCTGTATGCTCTAGCAGCCATCTCATCATGTATTTTAAAGTAACTCACATTATTTGCCATTCATCTGGCTCAGCATCACTCAATTGGATCACAATACGGTTCTAGTACCAATTGGATCTGCCTGGTGCTGAGCATTTTGAAACTCCAGCTGTTTCTTTAATGTCCAAAATAAGAGATGGTCTCTGTTTTGATGAAGATTGTTATGTGGCAGCCTAGGCAGTGATATCGACACAGAGAGGAGGATTCCTTGAAAGTCAGAAAGTGTTTTGAAAGTTTTCAGTCCTTCCTTAGGACATTTTCCCAGGTTGTTATCTTAATAAACTGAAGTCATGCCATGAATTCCAGTTTTTCCAAAGCTGCCAACAACCCTGTGACATCTTCAGTTTCACATTGTTTCATCATGTGTCAAATGAATGTGTGATGACATATAATGTAATAGTTACCACTGTTAACATTTTACATTGCTAGGTTCAGTGCTCCATCTCCCCTGTCCAAGGGCTCAGAGCCCCTGTGCGTTTCCTAACCACTGTAGCTAGCTAATCAACTTTGCATGCCATAAACATGTCAGGTTTGGGTTTTGTGGGTTTTTTTCTCTTCCTAAGAAAACAATCATCCAGGAAAAAAGTGTAGTATAAATAGAACATGTAATGATATTGGCCTGAATCTGAAACTCATCAATCTGGAACTCATAGATGCTGTAAACCCAACAGGCATTAGATAAAAGGTCATCCTATTTCATGGCCATTGCTTTAGATAAAATAGCTGTTAGAGTTAATAATTTTCACTATAAATCTTACTAACATAAAGAGCTCAGTTATACAGCTGTAGTTATTTTTATATAAATTACCTCAATTATTAATATGATCTCTTCATATGTAAGAGATTTTGCTCTGTCAACTGTATGCCCAGAGTCTGGAACTCCCCAAAATGACCACTAGGGAAACAGTCGATATTATTACAGTATTTAGTTTGCATCAGGTACCTTAAACCTACAGTGGACCAGATCTATCGTAATTAGGATCATCATGAAATCACAACATTGGCAGGGAGGTATGTAAAGCAACAACCACTTGGAGTCGGAGCCTGGCCTCATTCTCAATTTACCTTTAAAAGACCTTTGAGATCTGAAGAAGGACCTGTGTAATTTTCCTATCATTTCATAGGATATGAGTTGTCTAATGAGAGCTACCACCTCTCCATATGAATCTGGTTTTCATATAAGACCATGTAGACACAAAGTCTATTGGTTAAACATAAGATTAGGCTTGAGCAGCAATCTGGTTGATACTTCATATGGGCCATGTTTAGTCTGCCTACTCTACCAGAGTTTTCAGGTTTAGCATGACCACTCATTCTTCTGAAGCCATAGAGCCAGCCTATCAGAAAGAGGGTAGCAAAGAACTGAAGTGATCAGTGTTTAGTTTGAATTTAAGTGTCTGGTCCTTGTCAGCGTCATGTGCAAATATAGAATATTATTCTGATTTATGGAAAGCTTTCTCGAGTTTTGCACTGCGTCATGAAAGAACTGAATGTTTTCTGCCTGCATGGAGGAAACCTGAGAACCCCCTTAGAGGACTGAGAGCTAAGTGTTGGTAATTTACCTTAGTAAGTCTGCAAAAACAGCTCACTAGTACTAATCACTAATGTTACATATGTCTCCCATAAAGATTATCCTCCTCTTCTTTCTCTGGAAAGAAAAAGCAGAGAATTACAGGGAAGAATTCAGGTAATTTCTAGGTTACTGCCTCACTAGCTATGACTTCATTCTGGTATTATCTTGTGTTTTACTACTCAAAGATAAACCTTCCTTCCTTCTTAGATCATCAGTTTCCTTTCATAGCATCAGACGCATCCTGCTCTGAGTATCACACCAGGTATTTGTTTCAGGACTAGCAAACTCCTCCTTTGTTGGTGTGTTTATGAAAGAAAGGCAGATTTGAGGATATTTTTTGAGGGTCCAGGATGTAGATTAATTGCTCAAGAGACCCAATTCAAATTTCTGCAATTGTGCAGCCACTGCATGTATGTCCACTACAAGTGTTTATTCTTCCACTTTCAGCCAGGGGCCTGAGATAAAGTTTCTTAGTTTCTGAAAATAAGAAGAAATTGTTGTTGCTTCACTTCTTATGCAAATGAGGCATATTGCCTATGAAATAGGTCGATATGTTCAAAAGTTACTTAAAGATGGGGAAGCAGACAAAGTATATGATCCCTTGGGTATCAGTTGATAGGTATGTTGTCAGCAATAGCTTATAGGTGTGAAGAGGTAAATAAAGTTCTATTTTTTTGACATTTAAAATTCAAGATTATAATTTCTATGCTTATATTTTTCAATATAACTCTTACTTTGAGTAAGAAATAACAAGAAAAAAAAAGAGATTTGCATTACTGTAGGATATTTATGTGCAAAGCATGCAAGAAGACTCTGTGATGAAGAGCAAATAAAAAATAACTTATAAAACATTCTTCACTAACATACTGGATTTCTTAGTGCTTTGTTAAAACAGAACTATGTGGACTTTTATGCTTTATTAAGTGACATTAGCAGAGAAGGAGCTAAGGGAAGTAAAAGCAGAAAAGTTGTAAGAAACTAATGGAGTTAAACTTGCAAATTTAACATGGAACATTTCAAGTTTTCTCAAGTAGAGATAATAAACCTTGCTAATCTTTTTTACAAATTCTCGTCACGTAGGGATGATTATAGAAAAATTAGTTCTTAGTATAAAGTAGGATTCACTACCCATACTAATATGATAGATCTCTTAAACTATTTGCTTCAATGAATGTTCCTTTAGTATGGTTCAAGGCATCCCAAAAGCTTGCAGTGAACTGGGAAAGGTGTCTTCAAATACTTTAATTAGACATGGCCATTTTTATCCTATTTAAACTGAGACTTATCTAGATTACATGATTGTTTAGCCTTTCAGAACAAGTTGATCCTTAGATTCAAATGTTGTCTTTTTCAAGACTACCAATTAAATTATGACAGCCAATCACACTCTAACATCTAAAATAAATTGGGTTTTAAGTGGGTTTTTTTTTTTAATAATCAGTTTCTACAAAATATTTTATAATTGTCAGAGGCCTACGCTAAAGAAATTAAAACTCAATTGAAGACTAGGACTGTGAAGGGTCCTTTTCCCAAAAATCTAAACCATGGTTTTGGTAAGATCACAAACAAATTAGAATAATGCCACTCTCAAATTGGGTTGATGGCCAAGATGAACTGAATGAAAAGCTTGAAAACCAGTCCTCTTCTGACCACCACGTGAAGACTTTTAACTGCAGAGTCAAGAGTTCTTCTTCCACTGTTTATTAAATTCTGGCATATTTGGGAGAATTTCTAGCAAATACCTAGTCCAAAGCCTTTAGAAAAGTTTTTTTCGTTTCCATCATGTCTGTGCAGCTGGCTGTAAGTATAAGCTCCATAGTGGCAAGCTTCTTTTCTTCTTTTCAGTGCAGGAAATTCCCATATTTCAGGAGGTTCCCTGAGCCCTAGAATGTTCTGTGGCTCTGGAGAGACCAGTTTTCTCTCCTTGTAAAGCTTAAGTTGCTCTGGAGGCAACAGATAAAACTGCTGTATGTTAAGAGCATACTGTCTTTTTAAAAAAAAATTTACTTTCTATACAATCTGTTTAATAAAAATGTATTCTGTAGCACACTCTCACAGTACAGCGAGTTGGCAACAAATACTTCGTGTATTTTTTTTAGTATTTCATCTGCCACTTCTCTAAAACACTAAGTGTAAGAGAATTTTCTGTCTCTATTGACAAACCTAGTAATTAACAGATGATATAAAATTCTTGCACATCATATAAAACTTACACATCACTCCTTTAGTGTATGATAATAATGCCTTTCTATTACTTGTGTTGATTTAAGCCTCAACATTGACAATGTCAGTTTGTTTCCAAAAAAATGTGGTGATTGATTTAAAGCAGACTGTTTTCCAAGTATGGCTGCAGAAGTTGTAAACTTGGGCGATATCCTGCTGTTCATTAGAAAATACCTGAATCTACATTTATTTTTACAGAAATGTGATCAGTACATTTAAAATATTACTTTATTGTAAAATAGCTATGGGCTGAAAATATTTTTAACAATAAATGGACTGTGTATGTCATGATGCCATGCATGAGATAAGGGGGATCTGCTGGATCTTCTTTCTGGTCCTGGTTTTCTTGCTACGAAAAATGTTCAGGGTCTCAGGGAAGTGTTTCTCCTACCATCCAGATTTCTGTCACTTTTCAAACTATTTTATTACACATGTGGTGCATTTGAGATGAGGCCTCTTACAGCCAATATGTATCATCTGCACTATTGCAAAATGGTATTGCATCAATGGCTGAATTTATCTATACGTATTTCAATATTTCCACCATACACGAGCATAGGCTGACGCATGATTAAGTTCCTGGGTATGTTTATTATTCTAAATGAGAAGTTAAATTATGTCTCAGGCTTGAGCATAATGTGCATAGACTCACAAAAAAGTGTTAATGCAAAAATTTAAAGCACAAGCAAATACTGGTTGATGCGGTTATACTTACAATTTAAAATTAACTCAGCTGAAGTTCTGTTTTAGATGTTAGCAAAACCTAATCAATGTGTGTTTACCTGGACATAATTCTTCAGTTGCTAGTGATACCAGGAGAAAATAAGTGCATGAGAGAGCAGAGCATCAACATCAGTAAATACAACAACAGCAAAAAATCAATACTTATAAATAATAAAAGGTACTGTAACAAGGAAATAGCCCTTAATTCTAGATCTCTATCCACTTCCATAAATTTCTGAGAATATACTTTTATCTGCCATTTCTTTATTTCCTATCTCCCATAACGTATGTAGGGTTATATATAATTTTTTATTAGTGCACCCAAAAATCCAGTAATACAATGGACAAAATACAGAAATACAGTGAGAAAGACTTTTCTTCCCCACTTAATGAAATAGTTATTCTGAGGTTCTACTATCAAACCTAACCATATTGATTTCTGCTTCTACATGTTAAGTAGGAAATTCTCTCTAGAGTTTACTTGCACTGGCTGAATATCACAAAAAAAAAAAAAAATCTTCTTGTAAAAATCTTCTTTTGAAGAAAACAAATAAATGGCAAACAGGTGAAAATATGTCTACTGCTTTAGAATTTAATTTTTTTCAGGGATCTTCCCCCTTTTTTTGTTTGATATTACCTGATTAGTAATTTTTGTGCAGGTTTGAAGGCACTTCAGAGCATCATTTGAAAGACTGATGAGTAGAAAGCTTATGCAAATAAATTTTGTCTATATTTGTACTTTCATCTGCTTGCTTGTACACCTTGGCAGAATACTCCTTTTTTCTCCCTGGTCATCAAAACCAATGATGGTGACCCACTGTAAAGCTTCCCTTCCTGTCTTTGATCTTGTGGACTCTTCAAGTGTTAATGGTGTAAAGTGAAATTGCTTTCAAAAGCCCTTAATTGGTTTGTCCTGGCTTAGCATATGACTTGTAGAATTTAGTGAGGTTTTGTTTGGTTGTTTTCTTAATCCTCCCGTAACTGTTGTGTTGATCTAGGCCACTTAAGATCAAGTGTTGCAAAAATGACATCATGACATTCTGTGCTTGTCTGTTTGGACAAAACCCATCTGTCTGGAGTCTCCAGGGGATCACAAATTAGACATTTCAAAGAAAGGGTCTTTTAGCGATTTAACCTCTTGATTTTAATTAGGGTCTATAGATAGCTTTGTATCTTCTCTAGTTCATGGTAAATGAAGGAGATACTTTGAAGAAAAAAATCTATGATCACACATGCAAAAATCCAGCAATTTTAAACATACTTTGATTTTCTACAATTTTTACTTGGACTGTTCTATTATGCAAGCATAATAAAAATAAAAATGCTGTTAGATGACGTTAATGTTGACAACAAAGCAAATGCTATCAGAACACCATTTCCATGAAATTTACGGTTGCATAATTATTTGCAAAATTATTTTATTTTATTATGACCCTTTCTCTTTCATTATTTGAGATTTACCCAAATTTATATAACTGATTTTTTTCTCCTCTGTTTAATAACATGTTGAGGGAACTTCATCAGTGATCTATAACCCTGCCAACATAATGCTTCTTTATATTGATGGCCAGTGCAGTTTTGAGCCACCAGATAGAGGGTATGTTTCAAATGTAAATCTCAAAGGATTTAACCTGTTCAAAAGAAAGTTTTGATTTACTGGACAACAAACTCCTTATTTAGCTTCCTGTGCACAAGAATGATTATTGCTGTGGGTTTCTAAGCCTTGCACATGTGTTTCTTGGAAATCTTATTTTCTTAAAAAACAGCACTTTTAGTGGCACACTTGAAGTGTTCTTTACCCAGCTCATTATTGCAGAAAATCCATTAGTCCAGCCGTACATTTGGGGAAAATGGGAATGCACTCTGAAAAGATTAATTCTTGGCACACAATCTTGAAAGCAGTCAAATATGGGAGAAAAGGTTATGACTGAAGTTTGTCTTGATTTGAGTTTCTCTGAAGGGCAGAACTGACTTCATTAATACAGTCCATGGAGAACATAGGGGAGCTCTACAACTCACTACGTAATGCCCCTACTAAGAAGAGGTTATAAATTCCTTTGTTAATGCAGATTTATTTCAATGTGCTTTAAAAAAAATATATCTTTTAACCTCTTCCCCTCCCAACCCATCTCAGAACACAGTAAATTAGAAAACAGATTTCATATTCTGTGCTCTTTCACAAATAAATAAATAAATAAATAAATAAATAAATAAATAAATAAATAAATGGTCTTCTAGGAAAACAGTTTCAGAAATAAGTTGCAAAGGATTGGACATCTTTTCCTTTGTCTTAGTCCCACCCTAGGTGTTGCAGCATTCTCTTGGGGAGTCGTAGCCTCTGCAGAGAATATCAGAAATTATGTGTTGAGGGATTCTTTTTCTTCCTGTTGGAGAAGCCAAAGTCAGGATATGGTTAAATTTGTAGGTGTTTTGGAAAAAATCTTCTAAGTATGTGCAAAGACGGAGTAAGGTTAAGGACATTTGCCATTATCCTTTAGGGAGAAATTGTTAGTGCTGAGGTTATGGTCTCTTGCCTGGTTTCTCTCCATATCAGGGTTAATGTTAAGGTTGTATTCACAACAGAAGCTGAAAAATGGCAAAGTTTAATTTCTCCATCTACTGCAGAAAATTTCTCATAATTTTTTGATAGCCATTTAGTCTTGCTAAGGTCACATCCTCCAGATAAACTAGGCTTAAACATATTTAGTCATCCATATTTAAGGCTGATAGCACATAATATTTTAACTTTAACAAGTATTTCTAGTTCAGAATCCACATCAGGGTTTAGGCCAGGGTTGTGGCTGGTTTCTGGAAGATGTGTGCTGACCTACATTAAGGACTGTCCTGCAGGATGGGTGCCCTTGCCCGAAGAATCCCAGAAAATGGATCCATTTGCTCAGCTAAGTTTAAAGAGACAACTGTTCACTATTAGTTTTTTAGATGTGGACTGCAGAGTTTGGTGAGCTGTGTTTAAAACTGAGGCCACCAGGCTGTATTTAATGGTACTTGGACTGTACTCTTGTGGCTGATGGGGACTGCTTGAATAGGATTTGTCACAGTGATGGTCCATCATTACTTAAATGAGGGTTTGAGATCTCATGAAAAACAGGATTGAGAACATAAACACCCAATGACAAATACAAGCTCCAGTCAGTAGCAGGTATTGTTCTATTATATGTGCCATCCTTGGAGAAAAAAAGTACAGTACATTACAGCATTATTTTATTGAAGTCTTAATAGACTTTACATTTCAAAAGCTTCCAAGTAGTTTACCAGGTTGCAATTCATCAAGAAACACATTTGATGTTAAGTCCAAAAGGCACTTTCATAACTTGTTCTTTCTCTGGGAACATAATTGAACATCAAGTGTAATATCCAATTGCTAATAGGTTCATAGGATAAAGGTTTTGTTTTGTTTTTTTTTCTGATGGGAAGAGAACAGAAATAATCCTAAAGGCATCTTTGCCAAGTGTCTGGGGACAGGGTTGCCACTCAGGGTGTGGTGTGTACGAGCTGTTGATAGCAGCAGGGAAATAGGCTTCCTTCCCCATTGACTTGCAGGCTGCATCTGTCCAGGAGCAGAAAATCAGATTCTACTGGATGGAAAAGGGAACACATCCACGTTTTGAGAGACGTCCTGATACCAGGAGGTGCACTGAGTCGACAAGTTTCCTCAGCAGCTTCCACGAGGCATTAAAACTGCCATGCCTTGATAGACATCTGAGAGGAATGTGGAGTCCCAGAGAGACCACCTGTGAATTCAGGCAATATTATATGAAGATAAGAGACATAAAAACCAGCAGAGATGCTGGAGGTCTATTTCACTAATCAAGCAGATGCAAATGAGGTAAGCAGGAGGGGGACTGTCAACAACAGTGTTTTGACTATTGAACATTAATATATTTAGCATATCGAATTAAGTTTATATAAGTATGTTATATTCAATGTATGATTTTATTAAAAATACAGTATGTTTATGCTTTAAGTAACTTGACCATGGAGGTTAGGGCTTTGCCTCACTCTTGGACTTTGTTGTGACATCTAAAAAGAATATAATCTCCCCATACTGAAATTCGCTGTCTCTGCAACATAAACAGCCAAACAGGTCTCATGTTTTGTCCTTACCCACC
>JAOXNG010000002.1:8881825-8892637 GCA_028566535.1 Scolopax minor
CACACCCCCCCCCTCCCCCCGCTCTGTTTGGATGCAAAGAGTGAGAAGGACCTGCTGTTTCCTTCAAGGACAGAAAAGGGAATGAAATTTGGACTTCATTTAACCTGCATCCACACAGGTGCTAAAAGAAGATTTGAGCAGTGGCTGAAAGGGAATAATTACCAATAATTAATTTCTGCTGCAGATCGTTAGCAATTTACAGCCCCTATGAGCAAATGAAAAGAAAACCATGGTTCATCAAGCTCCTAAAATTAGCCCTAACTGAGTCTCTAATACAGAGGATGGCAGTTCTTTCTAAACAGTTGAAAAGCAACGCAAGAGACCTCCTGTAAAGCACTTCAGCAAACATAGCGAGCTGAATCTGAATTCCAGCATTGTGGAGGACGTTCATGTCACCAGTTTACCAACAGCAGCCAGTTAGAGTTAGGAAGGCTCTGAGGAGTTCAGATATTCAGTTTTCAGTAATTGTGACTTCTAACACCACTAACTGCTTACCTGGCAGTTCTCCTTTTTCTCATTAACAAATTTGCAAAGTTAGAAACCGATTCACTACTCGGAGATGGATTATGTTAAAGACCTCCAAGTTTAGACCATTATTTGGGAAAAGTAGCCAAAGAAGTGTTTCTTTTCAGTAGGTTGACCTTAGCTACTTTCTGTCTGGTATTAAGGACTTAAGAGATTTCTCTCAGACCACAGGAATGTGACAATTCATTAATATAATTTTTTCCCCTAGAAATTCTCACTTATCTTCTGTTAACAGAGACCTCAATAGTAAAAATAATTTCCTTCATACATTACTCAGGAAAACCCCCAAGTAAAAAGATAACTACTGTAGATGAGTGAAATAAGTTGCATAATTTGAAATTAAATGTTGCCAGCATGCCAGAAAGGGCCTTACTGCTTCTCTCATTTTGCATCATGCCAAGATACTTTTCAATCAGAAATTCATTAAACCAAAACCCGGAGCAGGTCTTTATCAACCTTGCCCTCCCAACAAAATAAACAGTTCACACTTGAAATTGCTTTAAGAAATTTTTTAAGCCAGAAGTCTGCTTGCCTCTTCCATCCGAAACATGCACATATCCACCTGAGTCATACCTGACATATATTATTCATGCTGATTTCAGTGAAACTGTTACTGGGATCTATTAAAATGGATGGGTAAAGTTTAATCATCTCAGCTATAAGCAAGCCACTGATTTGTGGTATAAAACCAGACTAAAATCCAAGGTTTCCATAGCACAGGCTGTGCCCATTCTTCTTTACAGTTATTGATCTGACAAGACTGAAACCAAGGGTTTTTAAGTTTTCCTATGGCTAATGAAAATAGGTAGAAAAAATATTGTTTACCTTTAACTGAAGATCCCCAGATAACTGGAGCCCTGCAGTGGGGACCCACCTGCAGGGAGGGGTCACTTGTCACATGGGGTGAAACGCTCAGGACAGGGACTTCCCAGCTCTCCAGCTGCTGAGCTGAGCCCTGGGTCCCCTGCGGTCCTTCATCAAGACAGAAGGCTATCCCAGAGCCAGGAAAAAAACGAAAATTATCTCCAATGCATTTATTAATAATTAGTAAAATGATAGCAGCATCTGAAAAGGAAGTTTTTAATGTCACCTGCTGGTATCATTGCAAATGTTTTCAGATATACTGTGCGTATGCATCAAGAGTTTGAAAGACTGATAAATTTAGAAATGTAATCTATTTCTGCAAGGCTCAGGTTTTAGCTACAGATACCACATATCATTAATGTAGATCTCCACCCAGGAAATATATCTTGAACTTTTAACTTGAACTTTAAAATTGCACATTTTACAAAAAGCACATTTTACATTCTGGACTTCCAGATTAAAACACTGTTATCTCTTTACCATTAGTCACCACACTGCTTTATTATCACTTATACATATTTACACACATTCAATATCAACATCTATGTGAACTGTAGGTGTAACTGGTTGTTTATGGACATGGTCTGAAATCTGAGACATTTTCAGCTGAGTTTCCAGTCTTCTGTATGAAATTCCCTGAGACCCATGGAAAAAAACCCAAAACTTTAATATAATTCACATTTCCTATCTGAAACAAGGATGAAAGAATAATGGAGATGATAACGCCTCTTTAGACATTCTTTGTCTTACAGCTTTACATATAATACTAGCAACCTCTTTGAGAATTAAGCATTTTTTACAGTATAAATTTGTGCAGAAATAGCAGCCTTGGGGGCCCAAGGATAATATTGTAATATAAATGATAATTAATTTATATTTAACTAGGAAATTTGTATTATAAATATACCCTGAACAACAGTCAATGGGAGATCATGCTATGAATCAGCTATAACACCAGATATGTATTGGGTCATGTAAGTAGAAATACATGTTTCCCTAAATACAAGAAAGCAGCAAATCTGTATTGCCTACGGTTATGATCAGCCAACTCACTGACCTGCGTCGCCAGAAAATAAAGCTTTCTGTGCTGACCTTTCTTATGAGGCAGTAGTAGCAGGGTTTGTACAGGATCAGGCTCCCCAGCTCTCTGGGGTACCTAATTGTCCAGCCACCGGCGCCAGCAGCCATGCTCCCAGCTCTCCTCATTTCCCTGCTAAAAATGCACCTGAAACCACCTGCATCCACACTTGGGCACGTATTTTTAAAGGCTGCTTAAGTGCTTAAGTTTTACTAAAATTCTCCTTTAACATCATGTCCTTTGGCCACAGCAGTACTGACCTACCAGTTGTTTCAGCCCTACCTAACAAGGCATGCTCTAGTTTGGGAACCTTTTTTCCCCTTCTCCTTTTTTCCAGCTTTCCAGCAGGTGACCTCCCCATTTCCTCCCCTGGAGGTAGCTAAAGCAGCCTCAGCAAGCCAATGGCAGTATCTGAGGATTTTCCATGGGTTGTGAGAACACATTGCCACATCTGTCATTATGCCTTAATAGCCTTTGGAGTACATCCCATGCTTTCGGTGCCAGATCTGCTTTATCGCCTATTTTTTTTTTTTTCCCCTTCAGGGGAAAGAAAAGAACGAAGAATCTGTTAGAAAGATGGAGGCTCCTGGGTATCCCAATCAGCTGCAAGGCATGGACTGACACCATGCAAAATGCTTAGAAAACCAACATTAATGTAAATGCTTTAGGCAAAGTTAGCAGCCAAAACACTTTTTAACTGCTCCTGCCATCCTGTGCCATCCCCTCTTCTCTGATGATCAGCAGAACCAGCAGTGACATCTGCAGCACTTAAGTAACACAATTAGTATATAGACCAACTTACAAATGATTTTTACTCCTGATAGAAGTAGGCATCAGGCATGGTACTCTTCTCCTTGTAGCATTTTCCATGGAGACTTTATTTTTCCATTTGTACAATTAATTATTACTGTTATGTTGGTTCCTAGAGCAACAAATATAATTCAGCAGAGTCTATAGGTACCTACCAAATGTGATATAAACTAGGCCACAATGAAAAAATTATTTTTTATATCTGTGCCAAATTTATAGTTGTAAAAAATAAAAAGATCACATCATATGTTTTTCTCTATTCTACTATTCTTTTACTTCATATATTTCAAAAAATTATCTAATAAAAAGTCATATATAACCTGTAAGGCAATACATTCTTTTAAGTTTTCGAACTAGAGTTTTAGATCCTTAAGAAATTTAAAAAACAATACTGAAGTCAACACATATTAGCAAAATATTATATTCTTATCTGGTTTGATATTTTGTTGAAAATTTTGATGTAAAAAGTTTCATTCAGCCCTCTGCCTTCATGAAGTTTCCATTTACAGTCTGTTAGATGTATATCCTACATTATCCTTTTACAGAAAGTATCTGTTAATGGGTCACTGCTATGACTGAGAAAGATTAAATTAGATCTGTCTGAAATTAAATATTTCATTCTTTTTATTTAGCACCATCTTAGCCTTCTCTAAGCTGTAAGCATTTTATTCACACCCACAAATTCTTCTGAATTACTTTTCCTGATTTCTGTCCATTTAACTCTTTTAAAGCGAGGATACTTTCTTTGCTCAAATACTACCTACCTCTGCTAACACACCCTAAAAAATTATTTGAACAGTGTCTAGGTTGTACAGAAATAAGCAATTATGAGCTAAATCTCCAAGGAAGGCTTCAAGCTACAGATCCTGAGGCAGAGACTCTTGGGAAAAGTGTTGGCTTCCAGCTGGGAAGTGTACAGGTGCCTGCAGCACACTAGAGACATCGACCTCCACTGTGGGGACCAGCCTCAGCTCGGCAGGGATGGGTGTAGCAGAAGCAATAGACCTCACTTTGATTGTGACTGTCCTTTTTGCTACATCTTTTCACTAGCCTATAAAAATATCAATAGCTAAAACGTCGTCTCTTGTACTACCTTGCATGGCAATTAAACCATCAGAGACTGTCGGCATTTTTAAGGCTACTGATCCAGTGGCTTATATGACAGCAGATGTTTGAAGTCAGATTGTTCATATTAATTGCTTTATGAAACAACGTGAGCCAAAATTGATGTTATAGTTTTGAAGTCAGATTGTTTATATTAATTGTTTTATGAACAACATGAAGCAAAATTGATTTTATCATGTTGCAGACTGATTTATTCAGCAATGCATAAGTCATCACCCAGTGCCTATATCCTACAGTTAATTGGCACTTTGAAAGTCCTTTCTAAACCCTTCTTG
The DNA here is from genome assembly GCA_028566535.1 of Scolopax minor. NCBI lineage: Eukaryota > Metazoa > Chordata > Aves > Charadriiformes > Scolopacidae > Scolopax > Scolopax minor. Next base: position 8,886,503 of record JAOXNG010000002.1, read on the forward strand.
CATCCGCTTGGGCATGATTACAAGCGCTACATATAAATCAATTCACTTAATTATGATTAAAGATTTAAAAAAAAACCTCCTGAAATTACTAAATTGGTGTGTGAGAGGAGAAAGTGCACTGTAAGAAAGAGTTAAACAAGTATAGCAATATCAAATATACATTAGGAAAAATAAGATCACATTTTTGTAGCTACTGTTCTCTAATAAATAGGGACGCTAAAGGATTTCCTCTCAGAGTCTGACAAAGTAGATGTCTATGATTCTATAATTCTGTGTTCTCTTCATGCACCTCCTTTTTTGAACAACTCCCTCTTCAGAGAAGGACTCTTGGCCTCCAGACTCAAGAACCATCTTGGATACCTCTCTAATACCTATCACTCACAGCCTTTCTTCCCATTGATTGGAAAGGGAGAACAACTTCTCTCTATTCAACATGTCAGAGACAACGATACAAACTGACAGCAGACCAAGGATCTTTTCTTCAGCCTGCTCTAAAAACATTTCTATTCAAGTCAATTATATTTAAGAGATAATCTCTTCATTCTATCAAAAGCATTAAAAAAATATATTAAATGTCTTGTTTCTCATCTTTTTCATACTGGTATAAATCACGCTACTTTTATTGAGTTTTATCAGATTTGCAGCACAGTAATTATTAGTAATAAGGGTATTATCGTAACATTTTGGCAGTTCCTAAATATTCCCTTTGTTTTCTGCATATACTAATTTTAAAATTCTATCTAATTTAAATATATAAGTAACACCAGAAAGTAATCAAGATTTCTTCACTATATGCCTTTCACAGGATAATTTTCTCATACATATGTATTATGACCAAAAAACATGTTCTGCATTCTAACAGTAGTTTTAGAGCTCAGTGTTCTTGTTTGCCATGATAGGTCAAAATTTTTTTATATTGAGTTTTTAACTGAGCGCTTTTTTTTTTTTTTTTAAACAATAAGATAATGCTGGCTTTGGTAAAGTTCACTTTCTTATCAAAATAGGCAAATATCTCAATCTGGAAAAAACAAATCAATACTTCACAGAAAATGAATGTGTCTTTTCCTCCTTTCTCTTCTTTATCTGTCATTAAATTACTTTCACAAATCTAGCACCACACTCCACTAAGTCCCATTGCAAGTGAAAAATCATGATGCATCGTTGAAGATAAAACCCAAGAGTGGCACAGACAAACACAAAACACCTAAATCACACCCCCAGAGGAAACACAGTGGTAATTCAGAATTAAAATATTTTTTTTCATTTGCAACTGGTGTATATCAGATTTTGATTTGCAGCTGAAAACAAAAAATATTTTCAGCTGAAGTTTTTATAGAAAGCTCCACGTTTCCAGTTGTCACTTTTATCAATGATTTACACACCAGCTGAAGAATATGCATAAACTTGCAGTATTTCTGGAAGAGAAACTTCAATTCCATAATGAGTTGTTGATAAGAAATCTTATTACTACCACATCCATGATTCACAGGCTACAGGCTACAGCCAAACATAGCCATGCATATAAAGGAGGAGGATACTGTTCTCTTCACAGATCTGGTTGATAACAAATAAATATGGTTTATATCAGACACTGAAAGAACTTGTCTCCTGACACCACTGAAGTATGCTTAATAACTTACTGAGAGTGACAATATAAACTATGTAGTTGTTTTTTCTAGGATCTCATTATATCGCAGTGCATCTTTTTAATAAAGTTGTGTTTTAAAATGCAACTACTCCTTTTCAGCAATGATTTAGGTAGTGAGTAGACCTGATTTTCAGAAAGGACTAGACATTTTTCAGCAAATGAAGCTATTTTCAGAATAACAAATTACCAAGACTGAATTTCACCAAGCATGTGGATGCTGAAATTTCCTACCATATATACCACTAGCAGAGGAACTACTCATTGAATGCCCTGAAACCATAGTCTATGTAGTGATGTTCACACCCAGCCTATAATATCCACTACCATCATACAAAATAAAAGAGCTTCAACAGACAAATTTGTGAAGGCTATGGTGCAGATTTTTACAGAGCTGAATGGTAGGAGAGTTTACACGTGGGCGGAGAAGCAGCAGCCCAGGTTACCTCCAACAGAGGAGAGCTTTCCATTGAGGTCTCTCATGGCTCATGTGAGACACCTCAAAGAAGTCCATTTCGTACAGCATCTGGTCCTGTAAACATGGTTTGGATTTCTCAGAGCAGGATCTAAAGGTGAAGTAAGTAGTATTGTGTAGTTTATAGATCCTGATAATTCTTGCGTTCCAGCTGCCTACCCTGCAGCACTTTTCTAGGCATACTTTGAAGCTAAGCAGTAAGTAACAAGTGAGTTTTCCTAAGAAAACCATGGACATCAACACAATTTAAAGTAGTCCAGTTATGTGCAGAAGAACAAATTATGGTTCATTTATGATGTGTTAGGCTTTGTCATCTAGAGAAGCCATTAGACAAGGCATCTTATATTTGTGGATCTAATCTTTATGTTATTTAAAGAAGTTGTTTTTGCCAGTAAGGAAGGCAAAGGAGAGGGAAATGAAGGTTGAGGTTTGTTTTGGGTTAAAGTTTTGTACGATCTCTGACTAGAACACCAGGAGAATCCAGGGAAACTCACCTCCCCCATCCTTTATTCCTAGAGAGCCACAAATTACAAAATCATCATTCAAATGGTATTTCCCTCCACCATCAATAAAAATCTGAAATATACAGAAGAAAAAAGCAAAATAAAACACCCCCCAATATGTAAAAAAAAATAAAAATGAACAGGACAGCCACTTTGCTTTTTTAAGTAGTACCCTTATTACTGACCTCTAGAAGAGTCAGGGAGGAAAGGCAAGGAGGTGAAAATAGTAACCCTTCTTGAAGACAGAGAGAGCTGTCACAAATTATGTGACCAGGTATTTTTATCCACTCCCCCCATCTTCCAGAAAGACATAATTAATTTATAGTCATTTTAACCTGCAAATGACACTTGTACAGTTGGAGGACTGACAATCAGCTTCCCATACTAGCAGCAGGGTGTAAAAGACTGAGTGCTGCAGCATTAATGCAGATGCATTGAAAAATATAATTGATGGGACCTCCTACCTTGTTAAGTGCAGTGGCACTAGCTGTAACTACATGCAGGCATGAGGGATACACACATTTCTTTAGCAGAGAGAAACAAAAGTAAATAACATAAATTAAATAGTCCATTAAAATCCTGTCTTAAAGGATACTTAACATTAATATCTCTGAATTTTAACTCACAAGGTGTGGTGGTGTCTATACATATGCAAACTGTCTGGTACACAATTTTATCTCATGCTTCATATTGCAGTAAAATTGGGATATGATGTACAGGGTTTCTGCAAGAACCACTGTAAATGACAAAGGTTAACGATACATCTGTGGGGGAAAAAAAAGGAATATGAACAGTAGATGTATGTACATATTTGTATAACAATAGATGACAAGGTCTCCTTTGCTAAAAAATCATTCAAATAAAATGAGCCAAATTTAACAGGACTGTAATTACAGACAGCATTTTCAATACCTAGAATATCCAGAAAACAGATCTAACCTACAAACCTCTCCACCTATCACATGTGCACTTAGGGCTTGATGGACAACATTGAGTTGTCAGTTGGAACTGCTAGTCTGAAGACTGGGAGAGCCTTACAAAGGCATAACACCTGCTTTATCGAGCCAGGCATTTTCTGTCACCTTCCTGGGTTGCTAAAGTAACATTAAAATATTTGAGTTTCACAAATATCCTTAATATTTTTGTTAGTTACAGCATATTCACTGTAAGGCTTGTCTTCATTCAAGAACTGCAGTCTTATCAGTCTAGGTGACCCTAAAGCTACGCTTTAGTCATAATTACCAGAAAATCTGTGAACCAGTCTCATTATTGCATTAGATTCTTACAGTTACACGTTTCCATCCCCTCACCCCTCCTTTTTTATTCCCTCTACAGCCTGCCCTTGCTTGCAGCATATCCAGGATGATGAATACCAGTTACTCCAAGAGAATGGAGTACCTTTACAACCAGCCTTCTTTGTACCATTTCTGCCAAAGCAAGCCCTTCGCACCCTCCTCCAGCCTTACTTATGGCAATCAGCAAGTATCATGCTCCCTGGCATTGCATTTTTATGGGACTGGGATAGCTTTCTGCCATATTCTACAAATGCACCAGGTGCATGGTCGTGTCCCCCACGTCAGAAGGAACAGCCTCTGCCTAAGAAATCTATAAGGGCTGGCAGGTGGGGAAGACATCCACCCTGCTCTTAGTTGGAGAATATGCACAGTATAGTCTTTTTTAAAAAAGGTTAGAGAGGAGTTTGCAACCATAGATTTCAATATACTGCAAGAAATATATATCTAGCATATATAGCATATGTAGTCTGATAGCAAAACGGGCTCAAAAATTCAATGCCACTCGTTTAAAGTGGTAGAGAAATTAAATAAGTGGTAATTAGTATGTTATCTCCAAGCTCAGGTACCTAAAAACTCTCTTGGTTATAAAATGTCATGTTAGTCAGGAGTTCATTACATTTCTTGAGCAGCATAACAGATATGATCCTGCCTTCCGGAGGTGGGAGTCCTCCTCTTCTGTGGGAGCAGTGCATACCCTTGGGGCACTTAGTCATACGATCCTGTACTACAGAGATAAAAATAGGGAACCATGTCAAACTAGATTTATAAGAGATTGCTTTCTCTGTGTGCAGACAACCTGATTTTAGATTTACATCCAACTTGTGCTCCAGCTGCATGAAAGTGTTCCCTTCTGAACACCTTCAGAGGCCATAGAAAAGTCCAGTGTAATACAGATTTAGGTACACAAGAACAACTGTCCCACTGCCACTCACTCAGCTAAAAAACAAACAAAAAAAAAAAAAAAAAAAAAAGCAGAAAGAAGGGAAACTTGTAAGAATAAGCAACATTCTCATGAACAGCAGCTTCTGATCCATAAATACATACATATAACCCTAGACACTTGTCATTTTTCTCTTCATCTAATCACATTTCTTTTAATAACACCTGAACTTATGTTCTACTTTAATTCCTCCCTTAAAGGATCTACGGCACCCTTCTGGTATACCTCTGCCTACCCGAAGTGTAGAATACATGACATTATGGTATAAAATCAAAGTTTCATTGGCCTGTATTTCGGATGACCAAATTATTCATGAGCAGTGAACTCATGAATAAGTTATGAAAGTCATTACAACAAGTGCCAATAAAACCTTTTTATACAAGATTGCCATATATTCTACATATGCAACTTATATAACAGGAAGGAAAAAACTCTATATAAGACAGTTTTTAGAGAGTCTTAAAAAATTTTATGGGGACCATTTCTTGTATCCTTCCAAGAATAACAGACTTTAATTAAAATGAGCCATGCTGCAGTTTGCTCAGAGGTATAGAAAATTTAAAATATCTCTCAAACTTATAGCTGTAGCTTTTAGTTTCTCAGAACTCATGATCCACTAGAGCTTGAAAGAAGCACTGTCCCACTGGAAAATTATATCTTCCCTTTTCCTAAAGGTACAAAACTTCTAGATACAGTCCTGCATGGTCACATAGCTAGAAATTTTACCTTTAGCAGTTATCCAGAATCAAATATGGTCTATTGTGAACATTAATAATTACATTTTTCTAAGGGAAGGAAGGTTTCCAAAAGAAAAAGAATATTTTCTGGCTAATCTGATTTTATGAGAGAAACACCAACTTTCTGTAATACTTCAGAAAATCTAATCCCAAACAGCTGAGTCATTAGAGTGTCAATGAGGAAGCTATTGATCCCTGCTCAATTTTAGTTTACCTCAAAAGTATAGGACAACAACAGGGGAAGAAGGGCGAAGAGGATGAGTGTGTACACATACACTTTCTTTCTAAAAAAATAAAGGAAAAAAGGGAAAAAAAAAGGAAAAGTTACAAAAGAGTCCACTTTTAGTTAGCCAAATTATGATAGTAATAATATTCTCCTTAATAAATTTTGTCCAGCTTTATTCTCAGAGTTAAAGGCCTGAAAGTATTTTTTTCTCACCAAAAGCCTGAAAAATTTTCAAATCCCCAGGATTTGAATTACCAGGAGCTGATATTTTGCATTGTTTCCAGGGGAGCTGTGGGCACACAGGGTGGAAGATT
>JAOXNG010000002.1:8906485-8922153 GCA_028566535.1 Scolopax minor
TATCACTGTGAGAGTGAGCAGTTTCTGAACAATATGCTGTTAATTTCAGAGTTTCGTTAGTTAGAAGAGGCCCAGTTGGAAAAGTAAAATTACTGAACAGAAAATAAGTTCTGTTTTACCTCAAATCAGGACACTAGAGTTATCCAACTGTAGAGGTGTTTGAAGGAGCACAAAAGACATTGGTATGTCGAACTGAATAATGAATCAGGTTTGTCTGATGCTCTCTGTTGTATCATTTGTATCTCCAGTGGTGTGTTGTCTGCCCAAATTTAACTTTTTCAGATTTTCTGTTTGATACTGAACGGGTCTGTCATCACACTACAAATCTATGGCAGCTGTGAGGGTGAAACAGACACCAAGTTTCAGGATTTCTGTAAGTCTGCTGACATGTTTATCCTATTGAATCTAGAATGCCAATGTAACCTAAAACTGTCCTGTGGACTGTAACTTCTTCCTTCAGAAAAGTGGAAGATAGTGGGGGAATTTTTTTCAGTGTCCACTTTCCATAGGAGAGTAGTGAAAATATTCAAGGTGTTAAGGCCATATGCATACACACACACACATAGATTATGTAAATATATTTATATTTAATAAATATGTAGCTATATAATAAATAAGTATATAATTATAAATATATGTCAATAACATAATTATATATGTATAGTAAATATATAACTTCAGACATTCTGACTACTGGTTTTGGCTACCTTTCTTTTCCTGGTTAGTTAATGAAGAGAAAGTACTACATTTTTGACCAGTGATATTTTATAGTGTTGCAAAAAGGTATTTCTCAAAACAACCTTTTAAAAATCTGCATCTTTTTGCTTTTATCTTTTCCTGACCAGTGGATAATGAGATGAGAATAAATCAAAATTTGGAGCACTTTCCCGTATGCCACTTACTTTTTTTCCTGGTTTTTCCTTTTGTCTGCTACATAATATAACATTTCTTAAGTATGGGAAAAACCGTGAAAGTTAATATTTTGAGCATGAAAAGTACACAAAGAAAGCTGAAAAGTTAGTTCTGGCATAACTGTCAATAGACCACAGTATTGTCTACAAATCTGAAAAATTAACAGTTAAGTTGAAATTAAAAATAAAACTTAAAAATAGATTTTATCTATCTTATATCCTGAAATCTGGAAATAGTTCTGTTTTCTAGCTCTACTTTTAGTCCTTATATTTTCACCAAACCAATTTTGGACACTCTTTTGCCTCCAGGCATCTTCTGTGCCATTTGAATTGCAAAAAGAGTAGGTTTTATTCCCTTCACTAAAATTGATGAATAAGCAGCTGCTTCAGATATACTAAATAAGGATCGTTATAGATATATAGCTTATAGACAACCTTACATTTTTAATAGCAACATCTAATTTTTTTATAGTTTGAAAACTCAAACTTATTCAGAATCTTCCATGTTGCTGGAAGTCTATTAGAAATTGCTGAATACCAGTTGTTTTCAGCAATTTTCTTAGATTCTGAATACCAATTATTTCCAGCAATTTTCTTAGAAGGCTGTTTGCTTCCTTTTTGAAACAAAAAAGCTGTGTCATTGACTGACAATCTAAAAAAAAAAAAAAAATTAGCTATTTCTAACTCTAGCTATTTTACATCAGTGGTTGATAATGGTATAGCCTTGCAAATACTTTCCAGTCTGCTCAATTTACTATGATCTGAAAATATAATTTTTAAAAATTGAACCTTTTAAAACTTAATAAATTTTCAGAACTCTTTTCCATATCCAACTGTAATGGCAAGTTCAATATGGGGAAATATCATAATGTAAAATAGAAAGGAAGTTGATTACAAATGAAAAGACCCCATAAAATCACAGAATTTATTAAAGGCACATCCTATGTACAAAGATACAATGTGATTTTAGGGTTGCTAGATATAAGCAAAAGTTATACTTTTCTTTTCTTTTCTTTTCTTTTTGTGATTTATTATAATTAGATTCTCAATGCAAGTTCATAAATGCATTGAAAAAAATATGGTTATGTTTAGAACATCTTGGGTATTCTATGACTTCAGGTAAAAGCTATTTGATTTTAAGATGATTTCAGGTTCACAGTTTAGAATAAGCTAATTTCCACTTTATAAAATTCTCTTGTATTTCAGTTGTCCTTGCATAATAGGTATTAATTTCCTTTCAGTCTACAAGGTAAAAGCACCTCAGCCTCCTAGCACAAGGTGAAAAATTTACTCCAGTTCACCTCTATGCTCCCTCTGAACAAGTAGAAACCTCTATAATTTCCTATTATCTTTCTCCAGTCTGAATGGTTATAGTCTATTTCGCTGTTCTTATAGCAGAAGTCATTTCATATACTTGATATTTCTCATAGACCTTTTCCTAATTTCTATAAATTTTACTGTATGTGCTAGTTCTATTGCACCCTTTCTGTGATATGAACATGAACTGTGCACAAATCCTGACACTAGCATCGGATGGGCTCATGCAAAAGCACAATGAAGTTTTATTTTGTTTAAAATATCTTTCCTGTTAACTCCTGGGTTTTGTTTTGTGTTTTCTATTTTGTATTTTGTATTTTGTTTTGTTTTGTATTTAGAGGGTTTTTTACAACAAATGAACAACAGGCCATATAACCTCAAGTCTGTTTGAGTTCTGGTCACAATCCATCTGTGGCACATATATTTTATCTGTTGTCTTACTGCCCTCTCACTGAGTAAAACTGATATGCCCCAATAGCTAGGGGTATAAGTAATTACTGTTTGTAATAGCTTTATGATTATCAGCATTTGCAAAAAGCCTTTACATTTTAGGCTTCTGTTTCAGTGACTAAGTGACTACTATTTATATTCTTTTACCAGAACTGACTTAGCTATTAATTTATGGGAAGAATATAATACACCTAAAAATTATCACTCTTATATGTCCTAAGGAAGATGATATGTAGCTAATGCAGTCAATGTATTTGGTGTCTTCTTGCTTCATTCATTATCTTTTTTATGAGCTGAGGCAACAGTCACACAGAAAATTTTGATATATTCTTATTTAAATGTTCATATATGGCAAATTTATAATATCTAAATTACTAATTAAGGCTGCAATGGAAGTTTCATCAGTCAAAAAAAGATACTAAGTTTTGAGTAAAGTTCTTCTCAATCTTCTTTTTATTGTAAGAAAAATATTGTAAGAAAAATCTCCCATCTCTACTTCTTGGTCTGAAATTTCAAGTCAAATAGCTGGCTGCCCAGTCAGCTTTCAATAATACCAGCCAGTCACACATTTACTAACAAAACAGCTTTTCAGCATAATGCTGAGTGTGAATGAATGTTTTTGCATACAGACAAGAAAAGAAGAAAATTCTTTCTCTGAAAAAATCCATTCATGGTTGAAAATGTAAAGACTTGGAGTTGTAATTCCTGTAATTTAACCAAAGCCAGAAACATTTTGGAAAAGATGTGATTCTGTGTTTATATTCCTTATTGCCTGTTTCTGGAATTTTCTGCTTCTACATTGACATAGTGATAGCACGGTTGTCGTTGTGTTTATCAGATTTCTTTGGATTACCCATACATCTAAACATATAAAAGTATGTGAGTTCTTTTTTTAAAAAGGAGAGTGAATACATGAATCTATCTCAGCAAATTTAATATTCAGAACCTGCAATTAATTCATTTATTCTGGTAACAAATTCTGTGTTTCAAGGAGCCAGCTTTTTGGCTAGTGTTTCCAACCCTTTTCTTTTAGAACTAATTAGTCTTGAATAAGCATAATTCACTACTAAAGTTACTTACTAACCATAGCAAAATCTGACCTTGTGTTATTATGGTTTCTGTTCTCTTTATTCATACTGAATTCAATTCTTTACTTAGTTTTATTCAAATCAGTAATACTCTTTTTACATACAATATGTATGCTGAAGATTAAATATGATATAATCTGGAATAAACATCTAGTTTAATGACATAGCCATTGATTATTTGAGTGGTACAAATCTGACTTCTAATGCATGTGAAAAAGCACTTTTTTGTGTACTGAATGGCCCTGAGAATTTTGGGTTCTTTTTGTCAGTTTTGCAGATGTCTTTTGCGTGTTTGTATGTTTGGGGTTTTGTTTCTTTTAGCATAGTGAAGAAGTTTACATTGTGCTTTAGAATGAATAGAAGGTATTTTAAAAAGCATGTTGGAATTAGCACTAAAACAATAGGCTTTTAAAAAGTACCTTAAGTTCACATAGTTATTTACATTCCCAGTAGTAAAGACAGGAGAAAGAAAATTGTGCAGAATCCTGTTCTTTGACTTGTAAATAGTGATGGTCTGATTTACTGACCTTATTTTTTATCTTAATTGAAGAGATAATGGAGTGACTGAAATATATATTATCAAGGTTATCCACTCTTCCTGTTGTAGGAATAACTGTTTGTCAAGTATTACTTGACAAAGTGATAGCATCTGTCTCCTCCCCTACACATTAACACAGTAGTGGCTGATAAGCCATGTATATTGCCTCTCCATCCAAGATGGAGTCTAATTGAACACTAGCGTAACAAAAACATCCTCAAAAAATATTGAGGTTTTACTAAGTTCTAAAAAGAATTACAGGCTTCATATTTCATAGCGTCTGGAGTAGCCAAAGAGCATATTTTAAATAAATTTCCTATCACAGTTCTCTCTCTCTCATTGTGCATGCACACAATATCTATATCTCTCTCACACACATGCAGAAAAGTGTTAAACAGAACTTAATCACTGTATTTAAAAGTCAGAAATTTGTTTGTTTAGATGCATAGTATTGCCATGCTGAATTATTAAAAAACCACAATAAATACCTGAATATTGGCTGTTAGGTTTTTTTTCATTGCTGGAAACTGTCAGGGGCCTATAGGTTTCTTTTTAAACTCGTTTGAATTTTTATGGAAATGTGCTTGTGTGCTTTCTTTCTCTACCAACCTTCCCCCTGCTTCTCTCTTCTTTCCGTGTAAACTCTTTTGGATAAATAAGGTTATTCTGAAAGTCTTCCACAAAAATATAGTAACAGTTCAACTGGATGTTATCAGTTATTGGAGAAATCTGTGGATTAAGAGATGAGGGGATTTTCTATTGTGTAATTTATACATATATTCCAGACGTGATCTGCCCAACTTAAAAAATAAAAAGCTAAAAATCATAAATTAACCAGCTTGGATTTACTCCCATCTTTCTATATTTGAAATTTCAGATAGTCTAGACCTTTAAAAATATTCTTGGGTGATAGACTGATTTGTCATAAAAACTGCAGAACAATAGGTTCTGAGGGTTAAATAGATTCTTGGAAGGAAAAAAAAGTCTGTGTTTGTTCAATGAACACTTTTACTCCTGCTTAAAATGCAACATTTCTTTTTTGGTTGCCTATAATGCAGTCCAAGGAAAAGAAGATCTGACATGACAGAATTGTTAACAGCCTGTGGTCAGCACTTGGCTCCTGCACAATAACATGGACCTACCTGGTTAGTGCCCATTTGTATTTAATTCATCACCATCTACCATACATCCAGGAACTCCTTTTAAGAAGGGTTCGGCAAAGGTAGGTAAAAGAGGACTCAGAGCCCCTTCTCTGGATTTATGGTGAGACGTTTCGCTTTCATGAAATCCACTATAAAGTCACTCTTCAATATACATCACCTTTGTTCTTTTCCTTCACAAATTAGCATGCAGCAACTGACTACATCTATTAGAGAAAATTGACCCTGGAGTCATTCAGCTAAGGATTTGCTAAAGCCCAGAGGTATTTATTATTCTTACAAGCAATGAGGCATATGGTTGACTTTTCCAAAAGCCATTTCAGAAAGAAAAGTAAATGACCATTTCTTGAAACTGAAACAAGAGATATTTAAGAACATTTACTCCAAATCTGGGCAGGAAGATTTAATCATGAGGCTATATAAAAATGCACAAAATGTGAAGAATTGCTTCAGAATTAACGCTTGAGAAACCATGTGCTGTGGCTCCTTAAAGGGTGTAACTACCCATACTGCAACATGCACAGAAATGGTTAGTTTTAACAGACGTTCAAGTGATTATCAAGTGACTTTCATACCTGAGCTCCAAAAGTTAAAGGAAGATGCTCTAGTAAAACTAGAGGATAGTTCTTTAAAAGGGGGCCAAGGTCTAAAATGACAGTCTGGAGAAACTTCAGAAAGTTTGAGTGGAGCGAAGCTTGTAATTCAGATTTGAATCTGCAGGAGGTTGGATTAGACAGTGGGTTCTGAATTTTCCCCCTTTTTTTGGTTTACCAGAGTTCAAATATTGTCTGTAAAGTGCTAAAAGTGCTCCAGCAACAGCACAAAGCTGTCAGCACAAACCAAAAAAATTATCTTTGATGAAGAGTTAACAAAAGCCACACAGCATTTGTAACCAAATAGAAAAGAATTAGCAAAAGAAAGATAAAAGATGCCTTATCCTTGGTCTCAAACCAGACAATGTCCCTGTATTTGACAACCTTCCATTCTTCAATCAAGAATTTCAGAGCTTCTTGCACAAGAACAAGATATACAGCCAAGTTTAAAACCAAACAGGCAAAAAACCAAAAAGAAAACAACAACAACAAAAAAAAAAGACGCCTTGTTTTTTCATCATTATTTTGATTCTTTATCTCTACTTTGGAATGAAGCCAAACATACCTTTAAGAGACAGAGTAATAAACCTAAGGAGTACAACTCAACATCTGTCTTTGAAAATAACACTCTCTATATTTGATGGACAAACTCATTAAATAATTTGATGACCCTGGGCATCTGTAAATGCTGTCTGTATTAGGAGAGAAGAATAAAATAAACAAAGGATGAGTAGTAATATCTGGGCAAGAGAGGTGCACAAAAGAATGAAGCATGAAAGTATGCAAAGAATCCCACTGTTCTGGGGAAATCCAGAGACTCATTTCACTATATGAGGAAGTTCTGTGTACTGTATGTGCATCTCATGGGGACACCATAAGCATATTTGTCATTTTTCTGCCAGATACAAAGACTTCTATAAAAAAGGTTTGCAACCTGCTTGGCCAATCAGTAGTTCTTAAGTATAGAGCCCAGCTGGTAATACCTTTTCTAGCAAGTAAACTGACTGTGCTACTCTTGTGTTTCCAGTGCTAGACCCAGTCACTGCCAGCTGCCAGATAAGCTTTGTTGCTATATGCAGCAGCATTGGCCTGCCTTAGAAGAAAGTATGCAAAACCCCAACTTCCAAACTTAAAGTTACAAAGAATTATGTTTTGGCATGCACTCAACAAGAAAGGAGGAGTTCCAAGGCATGCTGGAGTATGTAGAAGAAGAAACACACAAAAGTTACTGTTCTACAGAACAGGAACATTGACATGACACAGAATATTCCAGGCTGTCATGGTTTCAGCCGAAATCACTACAACTGGACCAACAGATGGCCCTTCCCCCTGCCCCAGACAAGAGGAGAGGAAGAGATAAGGAGACACAGATGTTTAGAATAAACTAAACAACTTTAATGAAGAATTAATATTAAAATAAAAAGAAAAAAATAATGAAATGGATACAATATATACAAAACCATATCAAGCTCCCAGGATGACATTCCTGTCACCAGCAGGCACTGGGGAAGTCTCAGACTGGACTCAGTAAAGGATGGGAACTGGATTCCAGCTCTGGAGTCAGGAACACAGGATCAGGATCAAAGGCAGATGAACAGACAGGGTTCTCTTCGGGCGTCGGCCAACGGAGAGTTGACCATTTGATCCCTCAGCTTTTATACTGAGCATGGGGCAGATGGGATGGAATACCCCAGTTAGTCAGGTTTGGGTCACCTGTCCTATCCATTCCTCCCCACAGGTGTGACCCCTCTACGCTTTTCCATTTCCGACCCACAAAGGGGCAAATAACAAAAATTATCTGCCCTTGGTTGTTATAGCAATAAGTATAAGCAAAGGCGTCTCCACATCCCATCCCTTGTCATGTAGCACAAACGTTGGCCTTATCATCCTAAGAACGAGCAGTTTTCTCTACATTATGCCATTAATTTCAGAGAGTTAGATGAGGCCTAACTAAAATGTAAAATTATAGAACACAAAACTGGTTCGTTTTTTCCTCAAACCAGGACACAGGCTTGACTGGTTCAACATGCCTTTTGCTACACTGAAAGCATTAAAAATGCACCAGGATGACAAAACACAATGTGTTAATTCCTATAGAGCATCATTCACTGTGAAAACTCTTGTGTATCTTACAAAGACACATTTCTCCACCAGAAAGTGACACTTTGTTATAGCTCCACTATTCATGGAAAGTTATTCATTTACAGCAAGTTCTCTTTTAAGAAAAAGTTGAAAGTGGGATATTGTGACACTGCTAACTGCCATTCTTTTTGATGGAGGAGAATATGTTTTCTGTTTCAGAAGGTAGGTTAATTTAGGATTAAAGAAACTGGAAATGAAATGCTGTAAATAAACTTGATTTACAATGACTGCTGGGCATTTTAAACTCCTGAAAATTTCCAATCCCAGCTTCTAATGTTAATCCAAGATCCAGAAAAAAAAAAATCTTCTAATTTCAAAAGCTTTTTTTTGCATTATGGGATTCATTTTACCAATGGGACCAGTTCTGTTCAAAACCTGTCAGAGCAAGGCCAGCCTGTGAACTCAAAGAGCAATTCTGATGCACGAGCTTCTGCAGGACAAATTCAACTCATTTTACTCCATTTCCAATGGAAGAGTTGCTTTTCCGTTTGTTTTTTTCAGGAGTCTCTTCCCCTACTCTTTGTTCACAGTGTGCAAGTCATTTGTGAGCAATTTGGGATTAGCTTCCTTTGACTCAAAGAGCTTGTTAGGTGCTGGCATTACAGTTTTCTTTGAGTTGCTAATCTGGTGGTGCTAATTAAGACTTGCAAAGACTGTTGCAATATTCTAATTATGGCAAGTACATGTTCCTTAAATCCATTACTGTAGAACAAAGCAGGCTTTGCTATCCAGATTTCTTGGCACTACATTCACAGCAGTACATTATTGCTTCCCCATGTTGAAATTACTTAAAAATCTCAACCATTTGAAAGACAAAAGGAGGAAGAATTAGAGAGGGCAGCAGACTCTAGTTATCAGGGTAATCTTAACAATCCCTGCTACTGAAAAAAAAATACTGGAAAAATTTTCGCAACTACATGTAAAGCTACTGCACCCATTATAGGCACCCTCCAAACCACAGATGCTCCTAGGATGTCAGAGCACTTTCCTCTTACCCACATCCCCCTGCTCCAGCTCAGAGATATGCATGTAAGAGCTTAATCTGGGCCTTTCACTGTCCGTTTAAATGCCATCTGACAAGGACACAGTGAGAGAGGAAGCAGATAGCGTCTGTCCCTTGGTGTTCCTCAAACACTTTTGTAGGGCACTATGATTACACACATTTACATTATTTCCTCACTATGAAAAAGCAAACTTTCTCTAGCCCTCCAGCACTCGCTGCTCTTTGTGGAAATGTAGCATTTTATACAGTATGCAACTTTATCCTGGGTATTATTCATGGCAAGAATAAATTGGTCCTGCCTGGACCTTTGCAGGTTTTCTGCTCTCTAGCAGTTCAGACTACCGTTACATATCTCTATCACAGAAATTTGCAATACACAGTCAATGCTCTGCCCAGATGGTTGGGTTCATGTACATTTCCTAGGAGATATGGCTTCAAGAAGCAAAGCATTCTTTCTTTTCTTATTGAGATTTTATTAAACATTTCATTTAGCAATTTCTAGTTAAATTTAATGCTCTCAATCTAATCTATTCCAAAGCCTCTGGTTTTCTTGCACATTCTGCTGAAAGGGGAAAATTCTCGACTAATGGTAGACGATTTTGTTTCAGCTCATGAACTTTTAAGTATCTCTTTCATACCTTTTGCAGTCCTTTATAATCTGGTAGGATTCAGATGGCTTCATGATAGTTTTATGGGGTTTTTTTGCCAAAGATTATGCTTTCTTCTCAGCATAGCAAGGAGCAAGGAAGCAACACAATGCAGATGGGACAGTCAACTTTATTCCCTTATTTCCATCACTGTAAGTTTGCATAACCCATTTCAGCTCACAGGTGTCAGAACATTTCTACAGTTCACTTCAAACTGGGTTAAAAAAGAAACTTCTCAAAGGAGCAAACTGAAAATCTGAAGAAAAAAAATTCAGTGCGTTCAAAACACTTGGTTTTTATTTCAGCTTCCCAATCACAAATTCACTTATATTTCAGAATGGAAAGCTCTCTTGAGGTCCAAATGCTCTCTTTCCATATGTGTTAGAACTAAAATAAAATCCACAACAGTGTGAAAACTAAAATGAAATGCAGTGAAAAGTGTCTGGTTGGTGACACACCAAAGGGCCGGAAACCAGAGTCTGAGAAGATTGTGAGTTGATGTAAGTTTTTGTGGCATCCCTAAGAAGAAAAAGGGGAAGACAAGTTTGTCGAGCATCAAAACTTTTCATTCACTACAAAATAAAATTATCACCTGGCACACAGCTGTGGGTAAAGGATCAGCCATGGAGGTGAAGCTGTAGAGAGTATTCCTTTAACAGAGCAATTAACTCATCTGGTTGACTAATGCCAGGACAAAAGGTAAATTGTTTCTAATGCTCTGATGCAGAGCTGTCAAAGGAAAAGGAATAGTGTAAAACTCGACATCAGTAATATAACCCCTTTCACACTCCTCAGTGCAATACAAGGAACTTACAGAGAGCACTCTTCCTAAATGTCAAAACTATTAAAATACCACATACAGCAAACCAGGTTATTCAGGCGGACACTCTACGTATCTAATGACACTTGTCTTTTAATATTTCTCTTACTTTTCTCATTTACAGTGATGTCAGCCATGTTGTTTGGTAGAATAAGAAAAAAAAAATAAGGAAAGGTGAAAACCATAAAAAACAAGAAAGTCCTTACAGCTATTTCTATTACACAACAAATATTGATTCCTTTCTGATTTTCATAGAAATTTGACAGAGTCTTGTCAGCGCAAGATTGATTTCTCTGCCTCTGGGAATGGTAGGTTATCAATATAATTGCTACCATCAGTGCATTTTACAATCCTTCCTGACATTTCTGCTCCAGTGGCAAATTAGTGCAATGTTGACTATTTCCTCACCTGAACCAGCTACCAATGCATGAGGATTTTATTTATTATTTTTTTCCTCCCTCTGGTTGAAGAGACACAGATCTACCCCAGCCCAAAGCACCATCATTTTATTATTACTGAACACTATAGATGAGTAAACCAAAAGCCTAGATAACCATATATCTTTCTGAAGATGCTATTTCAACAGGGGTTTGGTTTTGTGGCTTTTTTTTCCAGGTAGCAATTCAGTGCACATGCAAGTTGTACCTTCCTGTGAGAGCACAGGGAATTTAGTGAACCTTAAGGCTTATGTTGCATTACAAGCAGCAGAGTCAGTCAGGTGCTGATTGTGCAGATAAAACACAAATGTGCTGCAACCAGACCCAGGAGGTATTGAGCAGCTACAGTCCCACAGGAGGTTTCAGATGCTCATCGCCTTTCTGCATCAACCTACCAAAACCTGCTTAATCCCTTAACAGCTAATACCACTATATAGTGGCTGGTGAAACTGCACCCTCCTGCTCCTCCAAACTCAGTGTCCATCTCTCTTACAGTCTTTTTAGCCAACATGTTTCTCCAGCTTTAATTTTGTTGTAACTTGTAAATAAACTCTCCTCTCCCATGGGCTGCAGATAATGAATAATAGGATCTGCAGTTCTCTGAACAGGTCGGGCACAGGGCTCGACTTACCAACCTGTCCACAAGAGATTCTTCTGCATCACCATTTAATAACTGTGGCACCCAGATTTCGGTCATCTTATGTACAATTATGAGATGAGAAAGCAGGAAGGAAGAGTGAAAGCACTTGTCCACGCATGAACCAAATGCAACACAGCTCCCCGAGGCTGAGCCAGGTTTATTTATGACCTTCTTGCCAACTCCCCACCAAGAGAAAAGTACACCATAAGGGCTAATTGGGGACCCACTGAAGTCTACAGGCTTTGGAGCAGATCTTTAATTCCTGTCATCATAGCTTACCCATGGCTTCCCTGCATACAACCAGGTACCTCAGAAACATCACATCCCACAGTAGCAAAAGCCTCAGACTCTTACTTGAATTGAGCTTTGATTTGGCTCTCAAGTGCTAAAGGATTTAGGATCTCTGGTGAGAGGTAATAGCATGAGCTTTACTTCTGTGATATCCAAGCCTTCACAGTAACACATCCTCTGAAATACAGCAGGTCAGAAACCTTCCATTAAAAAAAATAAAAAAAGAAAAAAAAAAGTTGCTGTTCTTTCTCTTTTCAAACTTAGGATTTATTAAAGCAGAAGCTTTCTATGAGGGAATATCAGTTGGAGAACAAAGTGTTTTATAGGACAGCATTTCTAAACAAAGACCAGTACTGACCCCCTTGAAAAAAAGCAAGGACACGCAGCTGAGTGGAAACACGACTTAAACCTCAACTTGTTTCCTAAAGAGGCTCCTGCTAGTAATGCAGTATCCCTATCTCTAGGATGCTCTAAATTCCAGTGGTATTTATAGAAACCTCCCTCCCTCTGGTTTCTGAACATTCATGTGTCTAGTTTTAATTGCAGTGAAGTCAAACAAGCAAGTGTTGAAAAGTCCGTGTCTTTTTTTTTGTTGATTGGAAGTTTGTTTCCAAGACAAACCCAGCTCTAAACTTTTGCCATTTATCTGCCTCCCACAGAGGCTTTCAGATGCCACCAGCCAGCTCTGTCCCATTTTCAGCTGCAGGCACACGTTGCAGCGTGCCGTGAACAACACATTAGTAATTCAGCCGATGATAATGGGACCAGCAGCAATAATACCCTTATTGAGGCTAACAGGAACTCACTAAGTCTTTGATAAAACCCTGCACAGTTCTGTAAAGCATAAGTTTACTGTAAATCTCTCTAATAGGTATAATGGTGGCCTGAGCCAACTTAGATAATATAGTTTGCTGCCAGCCTGGGAGATAGGCTGAGCTGAAGCTGTACGTAGCACCAGGCCACCGTCCCAAGGTATACGCCATCTCCTAAGCTCTATTGCCAACATGTAACCACAAATTACCTGCCCTGAATTCAGTAAGGAACAGTTGTTTGCACAGAGGCTTATTTAAACATTAGCTGCGCTACATATGCAGCACTCCCAGCAGTGTATAGGGCCACAGAGACCTCTGCTCCTGGGAACTCATTTGGCAGCAGTGATGGTATTACAAGGTTAAACACAAATTCACTTTTGCTGAACTCCTGGCCTATCAAACATACAGTTACAGCAGATAAATATGTACAACATAAACAAGTCAGAGGGATTACCAGGATTAGCCACAGTCTCCTCTGCTGCTGCCAACGTTACAGTCAATCCCTTAAATATAGCAAGAGTGGCACATCATGTGTGCTATAGTACCTATAAACCACGTATACTTGATGAACAAATGAACTCACTATGAAATGTGAAAAATAGGTATTAAAAGGATTTTGATATCTGCTCTTACCTCCTTCTTGACAGAAGGGAAATATTGGAAACAGTGCACACCTGTGAAAAGCATCACAAGGTCAGCCGTTGTCAGGCCCAGCTCAGAGCTGCAGCTGACAAACTGATTTCAGCACATCAATCTCTTTCAAGTGAAGCCTTGAGCACCTTAAGCTATTCCTGTTAGCCCTCCAAAATGCTGAAGGCCTGCTCAGTTCGGAAAGACTTGCAGAAGTCTTCTGCATCTGGTTTGTGTTTTCTGAAAGACACTGTGGGTTGGGAGATCACTGTCGCACTGCCTGGCAATTGACTGCTTTGTGTACCAAACATGTCCATGGGACCATCTCTCTCTAGGATGGAGAGGAAACACCAGAAGCAGCTACCAGCACTGGAGGTCAGTTTTGAACTAGAAAGATTTTGTTTGGAGGTGGTTTTGATGGGCTTTTTTTGGTTGGTTGGTTGGTTGTTTTTTTACCTAGAGAACATGATGTTTTTTCATTCCAATCCATTACAATATTTAACACAAAACACAGTTAAACATTTCATATAGTATTTGGGTATATCTGTAGCAAGTGAATGTAGTCAATTAGAAAGAGCCTCCTGCTCTGAAAGCTAGAGGGATTTATCTTCTATAAAAAAATATAAAATAAATGCTCTCCTATAACATATAGGTATGGCTACACATATCTATACCCACTCACCCTTTATTCAACAAATAATGCCTCATTTATTAATATTCTACAGTAGTGAGGTCTGTCTAGTGAAGCATTAATACAACATTTCTCAAACGAAGTTCTTGTTCTGCTTGATCTATTTTGTAAATGTTTGGTAATCTATCTTGATACGCTTCTGTCTGTCAGGGGCTGCTACCTACTTCATGCTTTTGCTTGAAAAAGCAGACAGTGGCACTGTGAGATACCTTCCTGGGACACTATAGTATTTCTTCCTTAATTATATATGAGAAGAGTTTCACTGTTTTTGAAGGTTATGCTAGACATGAATAATTAGAAACAACATGAAGTATTTACGGTCAACATTTAACTGTATGTAAAGAAATAGTGATGCTTAACACAGACTAGAAATCTATCTTCCTTTCCTGCACTAAGGATGAGTACAAGCTTTTCACCAAGGATTTAGTACTGCAAAATTATAAGACAACTTGCATGGAAACAGGTGGCTTCATTTCTGAAATTTATTTCTGCTGTACCTAACTTTTTGGTGTAGTTTTTTTTTTTTGAGGATACCTATTCCCTTAATAATTTTGGATTTTATAAGCCAAGTTAAATTTATTTCTTCAGCCATTTACTAAAAAGGAAGGGTGTTAAATTTAATAGCTACATAACATGATTCACCTGGATATTTTAGAGGAAAGACTTCAGTGAATTTCCTCTGTGAGATTTGCTGTGCATTTTCCAAGATGCTGCCTGTCCATATACATTTAGCTTTCTCAGGGAAGCCATAAAAAGTTGTGTGGTTTGGGGTTTTTTTCCTATAAAGGTTTTAAAAACATGACAAGCCCCAAAATTCCTCTAAAATACCAAAACCTTTACCATATCTCACTACTGACAGACTGTTGCTGGATAATAAAACTCTAGGAATATCCATATAGTCAGAGACAAAGCTCCTGACACAGCATCATCTTCAAAAGCATTAGGTGATTTAACATTCGTGGTGTTTTCAGAAGCTTCTGGAGTAGCTAATCCTTCTAGCAGGTGATGTTCAGCACACTAGCCGTGGTCCCATAAAGATCTTTGTTTCTAACCGGACAACCTACCTCAACAAAAGGAGCAACGTCCAAGGGAAACAACAATGATTAGAGAAAGAGGAAAAAACAGAGAAAGTGCAAAAGAAATGGGGTAACAAGGAGACTTTCAGGAGGTAAGACACTTCAGACACCTCCTCTTTCCTTCCGTCTTTCCTCTCTTCCCAGTTGCTGCAGATACCTGCTCTGGCTGTCACTTCTACATTTATTTCTAGTTTACTTTAGTTGTTCCAAACACCTCCTTTTTGACTAGGAAAGCCCAAATAAGAAAAGTTGCTACCAATACTGTAGCAGTGAATTATAGTTGGCCCTACATCAGGGCTGAGGTGACACCTTCCTCCTGCATTCTGCCTGCTCATCCTGCAGGCAGCCGGGCTACATCTAAGCCTAAGGCAGAGGGAACAACCTTCCTTCTGCTTACATGTTCTCCTTTCCCACCCTCCCAC
>JAOXNG010000002.1:8938572-8961847 GCA_028566535.1 Scolopax minor
CATAAGCACTTGGCATGATGAGCCTGGGTGTAGGGCAGGCTCAAGTTATGACACCAAAGGCCCACGTTATGTTCTTTAGATCTTCAACCATTATGTATACCCTCTGCAGCAGATTAAAATCATAGGATGGTTAGAGTTGGAAGTGACTGTAAAGATCATCTAGTTACAACCCCCCTGCCATGGGCAGGGACACCTCCCACCAGACCAAGTTGCTCAAGCCCCATCCAGCCTGGCCTTGAAGGTATGGGTTATCCACAACTTCCCTGAGCAACCTGTTCCAGTGCCTCACCACCCTCACGGCAAAGAATTTATTTCTGTTATCTAATCTAAATCTCCCCTCTTTCAGTTTAAAACCATTACCCCTTGTCCTACTACTCTGCTCCCAGTTAAAGGGTCCCTTCCCATCTCTCCTGCAGGCCCCCTTTGGGTACTGGAAGGCTGCTATAAGGTCTTTCTGAAGCCTTCTCTTCTCCAGGCTGAACAACTCTTTCAGCCTGTCTTCACAGGAGAGGTGCTCCAGCCCTCTGATCATTTCTGTGGCCTTCCGCTGGGCCCTTTCCAACAGGTCCATGTCCTTCCTGTGCTTATTATACAAGACATAAAATGATGCTTTCTATATAAGACAGGGAACATTTCCAGTGTCTGCTTAGATTTATTTGCAAATATGCATTTCAGCACTTTGGTGGGCTGGAATATTTTACTTCTGGCAAGTATTTAATCTGGTGAGATTGATCCAATATAAATCATATAAAAAGTACATTAAACAGATGTCAAGTTTTTTTCTGATATATAGAAAAAATACATAAATCTGGGATCTCTGTTCTTTGCAGTTCATTGTCATGGTTGTATGCTCTTTTTTTTCTTTTAGCTACAATTCTCACCCAAAATGATGGTCTCCTTTATGCTATACTTAAACACTGAAGCCCATCAGAAAACACATACATTTCACAAGAGGGAAAGAAATTAAGAAGAATTTGAAATATAGAAAATCTCAAAGATATTTCCTTTAATGAATGACTTTGAGAATCACAGTCTAAAAGGAGTTTGTTACTTAACTAAAGCTGTTTTAAAACCTCTGGTTTCATAACCCTTCACACCCAGCTTCAGTTATGATATTATAACAAAGCAACTAATAATGAAAAAAAAAAACACAAACAATCTTTGTCTTGAAAGCAACTTGTGGGCATGTGACTTATGATTTCCCACCTGGAAACATTTCAGATGATTTCTACAGTATAGTCAGTCATTATAACATATTATTCAGAAATCATATTCTATCACAGCTGGTAACCCAAGCAGTTGAAGCATTGGCAAGATGTACAAGTTTTTTTTTTTTTCCCCCTCGCCAATTACTTCCCATATCTGTTTCTGTCTACAATTATAAGGACTTATTTTCTCCCCCTTATATTATACACAGATAGAAACCTTGATACCCTCCAAAAGACAGAGCTTTATAACTATAACAAAAGAACCAAACAGTTACTGAAAGATGAGACATCTTCTAATGAGACTTACAAGAAGAGGAATCAAAAAAAAACCAGTTTTATTAAGGTGGTGTTCCATTACAACATAACATGAAACTACCACCAGCATTAATTGATTTCTAAGCAAGCTATCTGATATCAATTTAAATAGTGAAAAGAGAAAGCAATTGCAGCAACAGCCTTTAAGTAGGCAGTTTAAAAATATTTTAAAAAATCACTCTAATAAGCCTGACAGTAAACTTCACAGAAAAAAGAACTCAGTAAGAGACTGAAGTTTTATACATTGTTTGCTTCTATTTTTAAGTACCTCATAAAGTTGGAGAAACTACTTCTGTACTATTCCCCTCCAAAACAAACGCTAGCAAAGCAACATCCTTACCCAAGAATCCAGAGACACATGTTGAATCTTGACTCTTACACAAAACCAGAGAAATAGAGGTTTGTGGGTAGCTGAGTGAGGCTGATTTTTCCCAGCTGCAGACCTAAACAGCCATTAGGAGTATTATTCAGCAAGCAGCCTACAGCTGGTTTAGGTGCAAATCAGTTATTGAAGTTGATTTTCCCTAGCTGAGTGAGAATCCCACCAAAAATCTGGCATCACCAAACAAATAATTCCAAGTCTTAAATAATATAACAACTGTTTCTGGTAGAACAAATGCTGGTTTTATTTGCTTCCTAAAATATAAGAAAAAAAATAATTGATTGAGGCAACTGCTTGTATGATGGAATCTAGCCTACTCATATAAGTAATACAGCTATGCAGGACATATGAGTTGTAACCACTGTTTTCTTTCTTCCCCTTCACAACCTGTTCACTTTTACCTTTAATTTTGCTTCTCTTCAGTTTTCTTCTAACTGAAGAATCTAACTTAAGATGTTAAGAAAAAATTAATTCTCTAAAGTATTTAAACATACAGTTTAAACTCAAATCCATGACAAGTGCTCAAAACAGTAATAAATGTTCCTCTTTCTGTTTCATTTTTGAGACTCTCAAAATATTTTCCTTTTCAGATCTATTGTTGAATACAAGTTCATGGGAAGCTCTCAATCTCAATATTAAGAGCCAAATCCTTACCTACTGAAACTTGGTATGGTTGACCCTTTCACTGGAAGGATGCTGATTTACACAGGTGAGAACCCAGGTTTAAGTGTTTTATCCTATCAGCAGACTAAGAGAAAGTGACTTGTTTTGCTGAGACTTCATCTACAGTGCAACAATGATTATCAAAGGCAGATATTGGGAATTTCACTTTGCAAGACAAATATTGCACACATGTAGTTGTAACTCAGCATTAAAATGTTCTATCAAGTTTCAACTCTGAAATAAAAAAAGCACAATTACTCTTTTTTCCTTGCAATAGGAAAAAGTGACATACTAAGAAATAAGAGCAATGCATTCTTCAGATTGCAAGCAGATTGCATGTGGATTGCAAGCAAATAGGAAAAACAGTCACATTTTTGTATGAAAATAAAGTCATTTCTAAACTAATGGATCAATAGAACAAGACGCCCTACAAGTGCTGTGCCACAGATGTCACTTCTGCAAAAGTTCATCAGCAAAGGAGCACGATAAAAGGAAGTATAGGCACTCAATTTCCATTTCATGTACAACCACCTTTGCAATGTAAACATCCTGGAGGAGCTGGAGTATTTGGGATCATACATTATTCTCTTTTTTAAGCACATGGGGGGAAAGTTCTGTTTGAAAATCAAGGGCACAGTTTGGTCTTCAAAGTTTTCAGGAATTTCTGCAGGTTTCCTACTTCAACTTGCCAGATATTAAAAGTGAAGGGTCAAATCTGCAGATGGTGTAAATAAGCAGAACTCTGTTAGGAGCTTTGAGTTTACACTCATTTACACCACATGGAAATTATATTTCTCACTTCCTCTGTGAGTAACTGCGCATGTATATATATATATATATGCATGAGTGTGTGGTGAATACATATAATATAGAAAGTTACTGCTTTGATCTGTCAACATAAAGATATAAATATAAAACAGGAGACAGAATATGGAAATAATACATTCTGCATTTACTTTGAAAACTGAAAGCTATGGGGAAAGAAACATCGTTTATGTTCATGGAGAACCCAGTGATTTGCTTAAATCATCTAAAACCAAACCACCATCACATTAAAGATTTAATAGCTTCCTGCCATGGCTGACAGGCTCAGGCTAAGACTTGCTACCTTTTATATAAACAAATAATCACCAGGCAGTGACGGATCCATTGTGGATTCATACTTTTATAGTATAGACCCTTATGCAACAAAGCACTCAAAACAGTTAACTTTAAGCAACTGAATAGTCCCAGGGAGTTTTTTGAGCTCACCCACCTGCTTAAAATTAGCCATATATTTAATTTGAGACGTGCATTTTAACTCCATCATTAATCAGCAAAGCACTTCAACCTGTGCATAATGCAGCTGCTTTCTATAGGGCTTACACACATGCTTAAATACTTTTCAGTGAGGACTGTGCAGTTAGATTCTTCAAGGTTTTGATCATCTTAGATATAGTCCTGCAGAGCATTCAAACAGGCAATTCATATTCTATGCATAAGAATCATTGAGATCCAACATTGTTTATAAGTTAAACCAAACTTCCAAACCACACTAGCACATGGCAAGACTAAGCCAGGAGGACAACACTGAATATGGAGAATGTTAAAGTTAATCTGCAAATTATATTGTATTCACAATTTATTCTACAAATGTAGTTCAGTTTAAATTATTGAATACAGTGGCTTAGACTATAATAAGAAAAAGGTATAATGTGTTTTGTGAAAACAACCATGCCTCAGTAAAGGAGGGCTTCAATCCCCCCTCTGAGCTTTGCAAACAAATAGCATGATTTGAGGGGAAACAGCAAGGGAGCAGCTCAGGCAACCTCTGACAAGCTTTTTGGCTACAACATTGGTACAGAGCCAGGAGCAGTGGCTACGCTGCCATGCACCAGCAGCTCACCACGGCTCTTCACCATGTGGAAGGCAGGACATGGCTGGGCGATTGCCTTCTGCTGCTGAGGTGGCCGAGTGAGCTGCTCACCCACCTATTCTCTGGAGAATGTTCAGGATGAGGGGCAATGGACTCCCCAGTCTGGTACTGCTGGGGAGGGAGCACTCGCACCAGCCAAGCCCTAGTTTCCAGTTTGTACCCTTTTAGCTACACAAGAATCTCCTTGTACCTCTTCTGGAGCATATTCCTCTGAAGCTGCTAAAAACTTAAATTGGTAATAAAAATGGAGGATTTTTTCAATACAAATAGTTGCCTGTTTTCTCCTAAGAATCTTTACAGACACTGAGGTGTGAAAAGTCTTTCTGCACAGCTATTTCTGCTAAAACTCATTAGTGTATTCATGGAAGGTGGGGAAAAAATCAGGGGAAGCAATCTCAATTTTTTCATGTGGCCATAGGTTTGTTAACATAACGATAATGAAAAGTTTGAAGAAAGAAAAAAATCCCAAGCTGGTGTGGGCCAAGTCTCTAAATAGGATAAATCTAGTCAGCTGACTTCAGCATTATTCATTTTTAATTAGTTTGAAGCAAATAGTGCAATTTGTGCCAAGCTGCAAAATCACACTGTCTTCATGAGGAACCAGCTTGACAATAGAGACAAATTAATCCCTGTAAGAGTACTCTTTCTGTAAGCTCACCATCAATATTCCTCATTTTAAAAGTAGTATGCTGAGTATGCTCTTCCATTAGACTGTTTTTGTATCACAGTTTCACTTTTCATTCTACTGCTTAAATTAGAAATGTAAAAATCTGGGGACTTCTATCATCCCATAAATATTCCCGTTGTGTCATTATAAAAATCAAATTAGGAACAGTCAATGGAATGTTTATTTATCCAAAAGTCTGACCCACATGGCCTGCTGGCCTTCTTGGTATGTGAATTCATTTTTACCTCTGTTCAAACACAATTTTTCACCTGAATGCAGACAGTGGTTTTGTTGCACTGAGATCTATAGGCTTTTCCAAATAGCAGTGTTCTAATAAAGTGAGGAAATCCAGCTACAAAGGGAAATTACAGTTTAGCTATCGGGATACATTTGAGAAGACATTACATTATCCCAATTTTGAAAGATAGTGATGGTCCATTATCAACAGTGGGCGGTGGTGGGCAGGGATTACTTATATTGTGCATTTGAACTATTATTTGGGAAGGAAACTGTGCTTTTGTTTTGATTTTTTTTTTTGTCACGTGAAATTGCACCACTAATATTTGCAGAAGGAGACATTGCATTCGCTATATGTGTTTCTTTATCTTTGTCCTCTAATTTTGTCTGTGTTTCACAGAGAAAAAAAAGATGTTTAACAGGCATTTCTACCAAGACTATAAACATGACCATTAAAATGCTTCTTTTTTACAAAATCAATGGGGAAAAAAGAAAAGCTGTGCTTATAGTTATGAGCTTAGCCTTGTCATTCAAGGATATGACTTCACCAGAGAGTGTTGCATCCATTATGCAGCAGATTCCTTGAAATCTTAAAGAATTTAGGATTTCTTAAGTGGTCACAGTCACTGCAATACCATTATCTCCTGCCCGTTAAAGCTATTCCTTGCTTCATTCCTTTCAGCCGTGGGTTCCTCCCCATTTTCAGTCATGTACACAAGACACAAAAAAATAGCTGATCAGTTTTTCTTAAAAGCTTTCCCCTTAACCTGAAACCTGTTATTTATCAAAGCATTTATATATATAATATATGTCATACATATAATATATATTATATATATAACAAAATACAGAAAGTTAAATAAAAAAGGCCACACAACACAGCAGACAGGTAAAAACACAATTCAGTAATCCTGTTTTTAAACTTAGAAACTGTGTGGAAATTTAAATCGTTGTTAGAAGCAAAAAGGTCTCTTTTTATTTTCCTTTTTATTGTTTGTTGAATTTTAGTTGTAATTCACATTTTAAATATTTGTTACTGCTATGCTAATACCAACTGTTAAATTCTCTGAGTGAATATGCCTATCCATAAAATAGAATTTTGGGGAAAGGAGAGATCTGAGCATGGTGAACTTTTCCAGCAAGGAATGGGTAAACTTTTTTTCTCTTAAAAAAAGTAACAGTAAGGGAATAAATGTTGAAATCCACAGAAAAAAATGTACGGCCCTCAGTCCCAGTAACTGGTCTTCTTTGGCACTTGAGAACGATCACAAGTAGTTTGCCTTTTTATTCATATAGAACAAAATTTACAAAGTCATTCATACATTTTTGTTTGTTTTTTGTTTTGTTTTTTACTGACTTCGAAAATTGGGAATATTCAAAATACACTTTTACCCCACTTCATTCTTTCATTATTTACAGGTATATACAAGAAAAATGTAAGAGTTTGTTTTATTTTTTGTTTTTTTTGTGTTTTTTTTTTTGTTGTTTCTTTTAAATTTTGTATTAAAAAGCTCTGCTGGTTGTTTTATTGTTTGTTTTCGTCATATGGATGTTCCATGCGAGGGCTCCATTGCTTCTGGAATGACTCCCCCCGGCACAGACTGAAATGACATTGGGATCGGGGTTTTCACGGGACTCTGACGAAATAGTCCTCCATTTGGTGACCTGTGTTTACACTGTATGGAGGGCATGGTGGCTGAGCTGCTCAGGGGCAGTGGCAGGTTGCTGCCGGAGGCAGCTGTGAGTGTCCTGCTGGCACCATGAGTTGACTGTTCTGGTAAAAAGGTGGTGACAGAAAGTTGCGTGTTCTGGTATTCGCGTACCGGCTCCAGGGTCTGAGTTGGCTGCATGCCACCAATCTCCAAAGCTGAGATTTCAATGGACGCTGGAGAGATTTGCTTGTGGGCTATGTCTTCATCAATTAAACTGTTCATGCGTCTATGGACCTGCTCCAGGTTCACTTCTTTGTCCTAGAAAGGAAGAAACCAGAACAATCAGTCCAAACACAATCTAAACTCCCATCCATCCCCACTCCACTTGCTCTGTGTGACAGGAGTTGCTCTTCATTCATTACATCGCTTCGATTTCATCTATGCCAATGCAAAATCTCGAAGTCTGCCAACACCTCCAACCGAGAAACACATGCTGAAGAAAATACCAGTTCAATCTCAGCATGCAAAAGCCCTTGATGCTGTCAATCCCATCTTCCTTGGGGGTAAACCAATGACTAGTTCAGCTAATAGGAGCTGGCAACAGGGATCAGCACATCCCACAAGCCCTTAGCTCACCTTGCACAAGCCCAGGAGACAGAGGATACGGCAGGCAAGCAAATGAGTTGGGACTCCAAACTCCAGTAAGCTATTTGGCACAAGACAGCTCACCATTGTCTCATCTAGTTACAGTGCATTTTCTAAAGAATTTGTCAGGAAAACACTGTGCACAGCCTATCTGACCCCAGGGTAGTTGTTTCATGTGCCAAAATCTACTGGCCAGGGGTTGCGGTAGTGGAGAAGTCTTCCCTTCCAGCAGGAAGACCTGAGTCACCTATGTGTCACAGACTACAGACCTACTGGAACAGCACTAGAGACCTACTCTGGGAGCCCAGAGGGCTGGGGGAGGGGGACCCTCACTTGTGTTTTAAACATTTGTGTGACCAAGTATAAGCTGTCTATCATCAAAATCTGTCTGTGGTCACAGTCTGGGAAACCACAGAAGTGGTTTCTTCAAAGGACTTTTGAGACAACTTATTTAACAGGTTTTAGCTTCCACATGGAAATGCAGCAGAAGAAGTTATCATTAAAACCTGAAGCAGCAAAAACATACAATGGGCAGTTTGTCACTTCAGTGTGGCATTCCAGATGCTCAAATTGGAAAGCAACAAAACCGACAGGGTAAAGTTAGCTACTTGGGATATTGTATGACTGAATTTTAATAGCCAGCATTGTATTGCCAGTAAATATAATTTCTCTATATTTCATAAAGCACAGCTATGATCTGCAGTTGTAGTTATTTTGTGCAAGTGTAACATACAGCAGACTAGCAGAAAAGCATCTGGAAAAGCCCAGCAATCCTGGAACTGGAGAAATTCCCTGGTCTGACAGAAAGCTGTAAGTGCACCAGACAGCCAGCAAGAGTGCAGCCTAAGCAGGACAACCTGACACTTTTGTGTTCTGGTATTCCCTGATTGCCCACAGATCAATGTGTGCTTAAATGTTGGTGAAACCCAACACCAGCAGTCTTACGGAGGCTATGATTCATGCCAAAACTGAGGGTCTGGGAACAGAGAAATCTAAGGTGCCTGCCACTACCACCCACATCTCATGATCTTTTGCCACTGGCGTTCAGGTAGAGCACAGTATTATTCCAGTGGTATACACTGCTATGCAACTTGGCTTATACCTGTAAATTGACAAGTCAGCTCCAAAGCCCTTCATTCCAATCAATGTCAACTACAGATTTGGTTCTAGCTTTCTGATTTAACACCACTTCTACATTATTCAAGATCCATTGGATTTGGTGCATGGATTTGAAAATGAATTAGTGTTACATGAATATGAACCCAAACCTGTGTCCTTAGCTTAGGCTAAATCCCTATTGATTTCAGCTGGACTACAAGTGTTCAACAATTACAGGGCTGAGCTGCACCTTGTGCCTCTTTTGCTAATCTGTAAAAAATTTATTTTTATTTCATCTACATCACAAATCCACCAAACTCTTAATGAAGCTCCCAGAAACCTGGGGGATATCATCTCCCTCACCAGAGAAACAAACTATTTTTTTAAAAAAAATAATGATTTTTCAGCCGAATCCTCTAATCAGATAATTTTGAGAAAAATCAATGGACAATAAACAAACAAACAAAAAAACTTCTGTGTCAGAAAGGGCCCACAAAATACTGGATCAGATAACCCATGCAGCTGCATTAAGTCCTTCTTGCCAATTTCCATACCTGACATTTCAGGCTTTTCATTCAGTAAGGTAGGCAATGCACCAAGCTGAAGATAACACTGAGGCTCTTTCATAAAGTCTGTAGCCAGGTAAATTACAGATTTGTGATATAACACGCCAGAGGATGATATGGACTTAATTCATAATTGTATTTATTTCTATTTCTTGTGGACTGGGGACAAGTATGAGAAGTGTCCTCCTATTACCCACTGCTGGGAGTAAAGCCTCGACCTCTATGGCTGGGATCTTATTGCCCAGACACCCGGATGCTGTTTTTCTCAGCTGTCTGCCAATAAAAGCTTGCTGCAAAGTTCTCCTTAGCTACAAACTGCCACAGCATATGATGATACATTGTCTAAGGAAGGTTACTCCTTATACAATGTTTCTCTAGGAACTCTGTACTATTTCTTTTTTCAAAAATGCTACTAGCTTTGATTTAGACTCTTAGGTTGGAATTCTAGTTAATTGGAACTCAATTGCTTGCTAAGCCTTTACTACAAAATAAGAAAAAAAGTAGAGAACTCAGGTTAGAATCTAACAAATTTTCCTAAATAAGATTTTGGAGAAGTGTTCATGACTCATTTGCATTTTTCTGAGCTTTTGTCAAATGCTAATGCTTTTCTTCAGATCATTTCAAGTGAAAATGTACATCAACATTTTATTTGTATTTTTTGATTGCATACACATCCTCAGTGCATTCCATCCTGCTTTGCTACAGGAACAAATAGCATGTGATTGGATAATAGCCCAGCCAGAAGGAAAGGTAGAGTTTCAGTATTTGCAAAATGCAGTCATTAGCTGTTTGCAGAGGAAAAATACATTTGTGAATGAAGTGTGCTCTTCATTTGGAGCATTTGTGCACAAAAGGTTATAAAATTCAAAGGAGGAATTGATCTCGGTTATATATTTAGCTTAGCTCTTCCAAGATGTAAACGTGGAGGGCCACGGATAGGATCCTCTTAACAGACATTGGCTGGTCCAGGCCACAGGGGTTATTAAGGACCACATCATTTGGAAAGTTTCCCTCCAGTGGGGGAACAGGATTATCCTCTTCTACTATCCTAGCCCTGGGACAGCATTCCTCAGAAAATGGTAATTATATTCCACAATTTAAACTTATCTTTCACTGTGCTAAAGTTTTCATTATCAATGAAAAGAAAAATACAATTTCTGCACACAGACACCACATTTTATCTACAACAGAGTATGAAGTAAGTAGAGAAGCAAATGCTTGGGATCTTTTTTAAGAGGTAGGGGCAGGGATATCATTTGCCTACTTCTTTTTTTTTTTTTTTTTTTTAGCATTAAGGACAACTTTCTGGCCTTATTACAATCACCAAAAACTTTTTAAAGGCTTCCAATAGCCCAGAAGTTCACATTATTCCTTTTTTGTTGTTGTTAAGATAAAATTTTTTTGTAAAGGTTAAGGAAAACAACTCTGTCTGTGAGGAATAATAAAATCACATTTTTAAAGGTTCTCATCTTTCCTTTGTCTTATTAGATGATGAGCAGCTAAATAACTAAATGTCAAGCTTCATATGAAACCATCTTAATGCTGAATGAATGATTTTTCAAATTCTTTAAAAAGCCTCTAAGATAAAAATTAGAAAACCTTGAAAAGATTAGCTTGTCATTACATACTAGAAGACTTCCTTGAATCCCAAGATTTTCAGAACTGAAAGTTTGGGGATAGCTTTATTTGACAAATCAAGCTTTCAGAATTCATAAATTCTGTAAAACTCTTCTTGATTTTTCTCCTGGAAAATTCAGTAAATGCATATGTTACTGAAAAGTAACAAGGTAAATGGAAAAAGGGTTAAATGGCAACAAAGCCAGAAAAAAAAATCTTAAAAGTTACGATGTTTTCTCCCTTGTCAGCTCAGAGTTCTCCTTTATTTTTAGTTCTATAATTCTCATTAAATATGAGCAATTTGTTATAATTTAAGCACTGAGTTAGCTTGCAGGTTTTTTTATTTCCTGAGGCTTTGTCACCTTAATTGTGAAATGGTAATGTAGCATTGCAAAAGATTTTCAAGCCTTATGATGCTGTAACTACTCTCTATTTTTCCATTTCTCTATGACAAAAATTGAAGAATTAAATTTAATAAATTACTATATATTAATAAATTGAGGCTTGGAGCCAGGGAATGGCAG
The DNA here is from genome assembly GCA_028566535.1 of Scolopax minor. NCBI lineage: Eukaryota > Metazoa > Chordata > Aves > Charadriiformes > Scolopacidae > Scolopax > Scolopax minor. The sequence goes on from JAOXNG010000002.1 coordinate 8,950,062, forward strand.
AGGCAGCAGACCTGGCATCTGGATGGAAAAACCAAGAACCATAGTGGAGGTTGATGTACTAGTTTTCTAGCACAGAGACTTTCCTTGCCCGAAGGAGAGCTCCTCAAGGAAGCCTTACTGCTTCTCTTCAAAAGGTTTCTGGCTCCAGCTCCCCTTAGCTCCAGTTAGGTCTATTCAAGAGCTGAATGAATGAGCTCCAAACTTAATACTACACATTATCAAATGTTTATACTCTTTTTTTTTTTTTTTTGGTACTTAATATGCAAAACAGTTGGTATTATAAACATGTCACATCACAAATGGTTCATGCCAATTCAACTTCACTTTTTATATATAGCTACATTGGATAAATATATATGCTTGTTTTGCTAGAAGAAGATCAAATATTTTTCCTTTGTTACCTTCGTAATTCTATATTCAATATTAATATTGTACTCCAAATAGATCAGTTGAAGCAATTAATCAGTGAAGGGAACAAAAAATATCACATGTAAGGACAATTAATTATAAACACAGACTTATCCTCCTCAAACTTAAGTAAAAAAGCTAAACAAATATTGCTTCTGGTCAGGAAGTTATCTATTCATAAATACCAAATTAAATGTCATTCTTCTCCAATGAGTTTGAGTTCTGGAAGGGCAAATGAAGGACATGTTTTGATACATCCCAAGCACTTGCTTATGAGCCACAGGTTCAATGGCCTATGACTGACAGCAGGAGCACACCGTGGAAACTGCTGGCACCAATGTGAAAGATGCTCACCAGAACTACCTGGGAATGACTAACCCTGCATGACCACACCTGCAAGAAACTATGACTGCCTTTCAGGACTAATCAAGTTTGGTCTTATCATGTGGAGAGAAATTATGGCAAGATATAAATGCAGACAGGATGATTTACAAAGTAATCAATATTTTTTTCTGGCTTATTTTTCTGTGACTTTTGACAATGGGCGCTAATAAAAACATGTGCGTGGTCAGACTGAAAGAATATGCAACTACTTGGGAATTTTGGAGTCAGTTAACATTGTCAAATTTGAGAGATATCTCACTGACTGTTGGAAAGGAGCTACCAGATGATGTTTTCAAGAAATTGTCTACATCATTCTAAACACAATTAATACATAGGTAATACTGCTCAGCTGCCAGTTGGGATTTTCCAAAGGGAAGATTTTTGAGAAAAATATTTTTACTAATGACAATAATGTGGCTTCTTGGTCTTACTCATGATTTCTCTGATCTCATCACAAAGTTCAAGAGAAGCTACTCAAAGAGCCAATGAAGAAGTTTCAGTAAGACAAAAAAGGGAGGCAAATGTCCAAAAAGGAAGGCTGAATATCTGCAGAAATTTGATGCTGAAATGATGCCAAAACTGTGGTAAGACTAGACTAAAAATGAAGAAAAAGACTGATGGTCCTGACCCTAAATATCAATCACTAAAAATTCAGAAACATAGCCAATATGGGCAGACAGACACATACACTGAGGGACTACCATGAATGTGTCAATACCTCCCGGTCAGATGCTGATAACTCTGCCAAGTATTAAAAGCTTGTTAATGCTGTTCTTTATAAGCCTCAGGGGATATGCAGAATATAATGGTTTTAAAGTAATATAGTCTAAATCATCAGTCATGGCAAACTTCTCTTTTGTTTGTTTGTTCCTGTCAGTATGAATATGACAATATGAAGAATGATCTTTCAGTGAGAAAAGAAAACCAAGACATAAACACTAATATTACATTTTCCTTGTGTGAAAAAGAACTGACAAAAATAAGGCAATTCTGTTTGAATTTGCATCAAGCCCCAGCCTCAGACAGACAGGTCCTCTTCTGGCCTTGAACAGGTTACATGCCAGTCCCTCTTCTATCCATAAAAATACCCATAACCATATGTTAAAAAGCACAAATATGCTTGTGAGATACGGATGATGGAAGGCACACATGTACCCAGCTAGGCAGAAAGGAAGTCTCTGAGGCACTTGCATGCACAGCCAGACATACCATGTAACTGAAAAACAAAGCAAAGAAATAAAACTGAAACAAGGAGGTTTCTGTGCTCAGATACCCATAAGGTATTCTCTTCTTAGCTCAGTGTCAAAACCTACAGCTCCACTCAGCTACCAGCTTCTGTCACTGGGGTTTCAGACACCATGGGCTCAAACATTAGCTTATTAAGGAGAAATGAAGAAGCAGCAGCTCTACATATGTGCATTTGTTTAAGATTCTTTTGAAATTCTGTATTCACCCAGGGTCATAATCATTACTTTCAGCTGCTGCTATTGCATATGTAAAGCTGTAATTTTAATTTATTCCAGGAAGCTCTGACAGAGTGGCAAAAACAGACATAATTGGCTTGTTCATGAAGAAAAAGCAGTGATGATATATGTAATAGATGTGCTGCAAAACAATGACAACATAGTATGGTGTTACATTAATACAAATAACCCTTTTTTAATATGACTCAATTTTCTACTCTCATTATTCTAGAGATTCTTCAGTCATGAATGCAGTGAAATGCAGACAGACGTGTAAACAGATGCTGTGATAATGTATGTTTGTTGTCATTAATTTAACACAGGCAACTGACCTAGTCAAATAGCACGTAATGTTACATAAAATTTGCAGAGTGGTTTCTGAGTGTTCTCTGATAGATGCCAGTTTGACAGTAACAGTACTTCACTAGAAATAAGTACAGATGCACCTCAAGAGTCTACTTGAAAAAGTCCTTTTATGAATAGGCCCAACTCTACAATCAAGCTTCTGCTCTTATAAGTGGAAACTATACCATATATTTTAAATTAGCAATTAACTAAGCTATCATCCATAAAACACCTGTTAGAAAAATGCATTGAGACTGACATCAGCCGAGGTCCAGGAGATTGCTATCCAATTGAAAGGGTAAAATAAATGAATGAGTTTTGCAATATATTAATTTCATTCAATGTGTAATCATCTTCAACAAAACAAAGCTTCATAAAAAATTATGTCCAACAGGCCACCTTATTCACTAGGAGGTGCTCTCCTTCACCAGAGAGCAGAAATTCTTTTATGAAGAGACTATAATATTATTTTCCCTTCTAAGTAAACCTGAAAAAAATAAGAAATAATGGAATGCTGCAAAGATTATATTAATGTAACAGAAAAATGTTTCAAATACATTTCCAAAGTTTATTGCCACCTATCCACAGCCAGAGAATATCTATAACTGGTGAAAGTAAGAAACTATTACCAAAAACCTGGAGATCAATCAAGTAACAGTGGCTTGCTCCAGAGTTGCTACAAGTAGCAAGGAAGCAGTCCATATCTTCCCACACTCACATTGCCCCCCCCTTACCCAGGTTTGATTCATCTAACCTGAAATCACATCTAGCCAGGGAATTATTTCTGATGATGGCTGTGAGTGTCCCATAGTTCGTGCCTGTGAGCCTTCTCTAGAAATGCACCAGACAATAAGCTCTATGCCAGGACACTGGAGCTGATGACGCACACCAACTTTAACCAGCTAAACATCTGTCATCATTTTATTTTTTTCTCTTCAACTGCATCCACATGGTATGGCACTGTGTGAATAATATGCACAATAGCAATGGGACAAGCATTGCATATCAGGTGACAGCAGGTAGCCCCACAGTCTCTTGCAGTGATCTGCTTCCACATTCATCACAATCCATTAACTAAGTACAATCACAGAGAAACACTGGCTAGTCCTCACAACCAACAGCAGACTCAAACCTGCAAAGTAAGAGGCTGTGATAGCATCCTCATTTATTACTCAATAAGAAATGGGACATTCAGCCTCATGCTGAGGTATTCAAGCTTTAAAATCCTTACCAACATTGGTTCGCAAGCATTAGAAGCCAGTAACTCAACTACAAAGAAAATTAATTACTAGTTCACATTATGCAGATGTTGCCACAGTTTTCGTGAGGTTAAAAATAAACAGTATAGTAAGAGAATGCAGAGAAACATTTTTCAATGCAAGCAGCAAAATGCAGTACTGAATGAGTGCTGGTTGATGAGCATGCCAACGTCTCTGCAAAGGCACTTTTTTAGGAGAAAGGAGAACTTGCACATCAGGAAACCTTGACTGTGCATAGCATGTATTGTAGTTACAAGCATTTCCAACACCAAGGCCAGGTTCAAGGGGAGTTCCAGGGAGTGGTAAAAATGAGGAGAAAACTAGCAAGGATTCATTTGTGCAGGCATTTTCAACAACAAACTGATTATCTGTATGTTTATCATAAATTCTCACCATGCTTCTGAGGCCCAACATCACATCATTGGCCATCTCCAGATAGAAAGGGAAAGGAAGATGTGGAGAGACAAAAAAAATTATCAAGATAGTGAGGCTAATAATGTGATCAATATTTCACTCTTACTAGCAAATATATGCTTATTGCAAATTCTAGCCACTGTAGCCAAAGAGGATAGCCCTGAAGAGAATTGCATTTTCGGATCCAAAACTACATCTAAAATGACCTTGTGAGGTGACAGATTATTCTTTTACAAAGTAACGATTAAATTCACAAAGGTTCTGTTCCAAAACTCACCAAAAATTAATGGATTCTTTACATTACTTTACACAGCTTTTAAATCCTAAATTATTATATAGTCCATAAAGGATGTAATTTTTCACTCTATTGAGCCCAAAGCCAAGCAATGCTACCCTTTAACAGCCTGATTTACCCTATTGGAACATCAGGAATAACAGATTGCTCTACCATCATCCTTTTTCACCATTCCAGCCTAGTCAAATTCAAATCTTGAAAGTTGCTATTTTTTTCTATTCTGCCAGGAATATATGAGAGAGTTGACACAGGAGATGCAAGGAGTTGCTTCTACATCCTGTTTGAAGCCCAGTGACAGTTGCCTTTCAAAGCCTCTCCTCTCTGCTCCAGCCAGGTGAAAGACTTAGGAAGCTTCTACTCCTGACTATTAGCCACAAATGTTTTGATTAAAAAAATTAATTTTGATATGGTTTCTGCACCCTCATTCAGGGCTTTATTTTGGAAACTGCCCAAACTACTATTTCAACATGAGAAAAGACATGGCCAGCCAAACCATTAAAATAACTCAGCATAATAAAAAATCTGGCCAGCAGTTTCCCAAAAGAGAACTGAAAGAGAACTGATACTGGATACTCTGAAAAAATAGTATTTGTTATGTTGAGTAAGTCCAGGTAAGTCTTTTCACCATAAGTGCTCATAAATATGGTTCTGAACTTACAGAAAATTATAACCAGACTATCAAATTTTTTTTTTTTAAATATATATATCCCACAATATTAGCACATGTGACTCCTTAATACTTTGCTAACACTGAGCACAGTTTATTTTAGGTATTATAAAATATTTAAATTCAATTGATAAATATATTTATAAATTGCTTGTTAATATTATTATACAGTAAATTCTATCTTCATCAAATCACTTCAATGCACATGTAACCTCCAGTCTATGCTTTATATGTGTTGGTTTCAAAATAACTCAAGTTTGATTCCTACACTGCTGAAAAGAATGGAAGTGTTTTGGTAATCTGAGTGAGATCGGGTTCAAACACTCCTTTAATTTTACATATGTGTTCAAATGCTTAGTTGGATCAAGACCTAAGGCATTTTATGAAACATAAAAATTAAAAAAATAAATATTGAGAAACCAGCCATATTTTATGTTTTTTATTTTAAACTTTTACTGATTTTGTTATTACTGAACATTCAACCCCCCCGTCAAAAAGTCACCTTTAAAATACCACTGTAGGCTGAGATAAAATATACAAACGTTAGCTCTGTAAACATTGTGTGAAAAATCTAAAAGAATCTGACACATTAAGGCTCCAATTCAGTAAAATACATAAGCTCATGCCAAGCACATGAGTAGCCACAGAAGTTCTCTGGGATAGGTGATGTAATGCAACTTAAGTAAGTACTTAAATCCATTACCAAACTGGAACTTTAAACAGGTTGTTTCTTTTTCACTTCTCTCCATAGCTTTTTTTTTGCATACTTGCATATTTTTTTGCCCCCACTAAGGTTCATACCAAGTAATTCCAGATTATATCCCTAAGAATCCTATTAGCAGGGTTTTCTTACATGAGCGAGAGAAAAATTAAACCAAACAAAAAATTTCCTTCCTTACAGCTTGGGAAATACGCTGGAACAAAACTTGAATGTTTTGGGCAGCAGAAGCCCGGACCTGGTGTCATTAATCACAGGGATGACATGTCACTTCTAAATCTATTACAGCCTTGACCTAAATCTATGGTGATCAATAGCAAGAGTTGACTGATTTCATTGGATTCTGGATGCGCACCCTGTGACCAGATATTACAGAATATCTACTTCATTGCTAGGGATCTCTAAGGAGAAAATCTTGTTTCTTCACTCATGTAAGAAACCAACACTGAGTTAGTTAAAATGCCCTTCCAGCTATTATCGGTTGCTGTACAAGGCAATTTATATATTATCTCCTTTTTTTTTTTTTTTTTTTTTTTAACTGATTCTTCCAGCTTATACTTCATCATCAAACAACATTAAACTCTGCATTCTGGGATGACCAGTTCCTAACACCACTTTGCTGATTTAAAAATGCTAGTTAAATGAAATTTCAAAGCTTATTATATTCAAAACTAGGTTGAAACTGAATTTCTAGATGGCATTAAAATGCATTATTTTGCCAGTGTTTGCATGATTTATTTTCCCCAAAAAACTTTATTTAATCTTAGAAAAGCAGAATACAATACAGTGGTACAAACAAATGATCATTTATATGCAACTGAGCAAAAAATGTACAAAGATTTCAGACATGTCATAAAAATACAGAAAAAAATAATTTAAAATAAAACCAAGATAAAATATAGAGGACATGCAATGAAGGGAAAATAAAATATCAGTTTGATGATCTTATGTTTCCTTTCACTTTGAAAAGGAATCATCCCGGGGGAAATCAAATTGTCAGATAAAAAGATAACACCACAAAGGAGACAAGGTAAATGAAGTGACAAAGAAAAAGACAAGAAAAGTGAAAATAATGGTGAAAGCATAAGACTCTTTAATAATCAAAAACAACACTGCTGACACCATGTTGAAAGTACCAAAGCCTCGATTACCATGGAATATCTGGCTGGAGAACAGAAGTGAGATGAACACAGTGCAAACCACAATTCTTAGCAGTGACAAATTATGATCCATTGGACTTTTATCTGCTAGCTCATATTTCCACTTCTAAGGTACACTGAACGTCATAGTCTTCTAACACCAGAGGAGAGTCCTAGTGGATAACTTGCATGATTGCTAAAGCTGGAAATATGGATTTTTGAGGTAGGCTGGAATTTGCGTACTATTGAACATGAAAAACAGGGAATTTAAGGCAGATCATACAAGGCTGCCCTGGCCAGAGATGCAGGTTTTCTCTATTTTCCTGCATACTGCCAAGATACTTGTGATAATTTTTAGAGTTACTTTGCTGCCTCCCATTATTCTATAGAGCTAGAGAGTATTGCAGAGTCTAGGCTTTTTGAGATTCAATAACATTTTAAATATTAAGCTGGGAATAGCAAGAAACAGGAATGATAAGATGCTGGTACTAGTACACAAGTCTCTTCCCACTCTGGATGGTACATGAATTGCTACCTCCTTTTAATCATTTAAAAATACAAAGTGAGAACAGAAAAGTGAACAGAGTTTGTTGAATAAAATGATTTTTCAGAAGCATGAGAAAGTTAAGAAATCACAAACTAAGCTGTGAAGGTTATGGATGTTAATGAATTATAAATTTGACACAAGTTATGAGACAATGACTAGAAAGAACTCAGGAGGTGGAAAATGATCCTATTCCTTAACCAGAAAAACCCCAACATCTTCATGCGCTGCTAAATCACAGACACACTGGGTAAAGTTTCTGAAACACTCACATTGCTGTGCTAGGAGTAGCACAGCCAGTTTGGAGAAAATACATTTCTGATTTATAATGTATGTTATCTGAGCTAAGAAAGAATCAAACTAATAATTTCTTGAGATCATTCTAACATAGTCTTTCAAGACCTATATTAACAATAAGTGAATGAATATCACCTTTTATGGAAGTTGCAACAAGTATCAGTTCCCAGCAAAAAAATTTATCCTATACAAGTGATTAGTTTTCTTTGATGTGAGGGGTGGCTGTTAATTTGTTTTTAGTGAACAACTTCTTCTGCACAGTGAAAAATATGGGAATCCAACTTTCTTTCCATGAATAATATGATATTTTGTCTTTACTTATCTTTACTTCTAAGTTTTCACTGTTTTGGAGTATAGTATATGGATGAACTAGAAGTGCTTTCTTAATAGTTCTGAAGAGATCTTAGAAGTAATAATCATACATCACAATAAGACATAGCCAATAAAGCACAGAGGTTGCTGGGGAGTCCATTGCAGTAAACAGCTACACTTGATCATAACGACAACAAAGATTTGAAAACTGTCTTTCAGTGTGTCAAATGGAATAAAACATAACACCAACCTGACGATGTGGCAAAGCCCTTAGCAGTTAAATGATCCAAATTATATTATAACTTGCTGATATCTTGAAATAAATGAATAGGACTCATGCCAAAAGAGATAGAAATACAGAGATAATTAATGAAAGCTCGACATTTCTATGGTAACAGGTTTCAATAATTTTATCTGATTGCTCAGTTATTCAGAAAGGATATAGAGTGACTGAACGGAGATTCCAGAATAAATATTAATTTTCATTTTTTGTTTTACAGCTCTCCAAATTTCTGAGGCTTATCAAAGTCAAAAGATTAGGTATCAGTATTGCAGGCTGAGTAGCAGCTGTGTGAATTCAAGATTTTAATACACAGAGGTAGATGAATGAGCTGGCTAAATATGAATGTGTGTATAGGATGGTTGAGTAATAACAATAATTAGGAGAGGATGCTTATAAATTCTAGTAAATCCAATTTCAAAAAGATGACCAAATGTCATTTTTTCTAATTTAGAAAATAATTAGGGCATTTAAGCATTACTAGACAACTTTCCAACTTTAAGAGATTACTAACTTGAGCCTTAATAGAAGATTATGGCTTAGTATTGCAGATAAACATTTTTCCTGATGTTGGAGCTAATCTGTCTTCTGTTGATCTGATTCGATAAGGATTAAATGAAGAATTAAAAGATTTTTACAGCAGAACTCATTAGAAACATTTTTACAAATCTGCTTCAAGTAGAATAAAAGTATTCTGTATCAACATCCTTGAAAAAATATCAACCCAGCCTTCTAGCAAGAAACTTAGCTATGCCTCGCATGACAGAATTGTGAATCAATGGGAAAGTAAAGGAAGTCCATCTTTCCTGGAGGTTTATCTTAATGAACTGACTTAACGAGTAGAAACAATAGTATTTTTGTAATTGGGTGAGGCATATTTTCTTCATATGCAAAGATTGTAATTGGAAGTAGTCTCCATCTGACATAACTCTTATATGATAAAATCTATATGATAACATAATGTGTCTACAAATATAGATCAGATTAATTTCAAAGTCCAAGTTAGGCTGTCAGGTTTCAAAAGATAGGCTTCCTAGTCCTCCCAGTTACATAGGTAACACTACATTTTTCACACTCATTGTAATTAGAGGTTGTGATTTATACCACACAGACACCTGAGTCCTCGAATGAAGACCTCAAAGTATTGATTAAGGCTAACCTGCACAAAAGCGAAAGGCATACAAAGCAGAAGAGGAAAAGACAATGAATTGGCAAATATCAACAGCTTAATGTCAGATGAAAGCATGTCTCCAATGTTAATGAAGGCTGTGCACGTTCTTACAGCCTCAGACTTCACAGACCCTTGACATAAAAAAATGATAGTCTCTAAAAAAATTTTTTCTCTCTCTTCAGCAAGCTGTATGGCCACCCAACCCTGTCATAAATCTGCCAGAGCAGTCATGCATCCATCTCCCCAACACTCTGTTCTTTGAGTTTGCACTTGTTGGCATGATACAGACTATCAAGTGGGTCCAGTCAGAGAAAGAACGTTACACAAGGGCTCTGCAAGTTATGAAAACTCCTCGTTCAATCATGAATCCACTGAAATTTTCTATAATGGATTTATAGGGCTCTTAACAAGGTAACAACACTCCTTCCTTGTCCTTTGAGTCATGAGGTGACTTTGCATGAGGTGACAGCAAAGTAACAAAATCAACCCCTTCTGCGAACGTCCTCAAGCTCTGCAATTCACAGAAGAAAATGTTTGGGAGACAATCCAGTTCCCACAATTTTTAGGTGATATCACAACACTCGTGTTTTGCCAAAGCCTTGCCAAAAGCAGAAAAAAATCAGCAGCATGACTTAAATTTGCAGCTGTTACTGTACTAACAAGTTGGCTAGAGTATCAGATGTGGTGAAGAGGCAGTTTTTCATATTCTGTATCTGCTATGCATATACAGCTCTGTTATTACAACTGTTGCTGTAGAAATGCTGGATGATACACAGTGACAGAAATTATATATCCCAAATGAGGATCAAATCCTCTTTTTTGGTCCCCTAAGTAATGTTCAGCTACTGTTCTTGACTCAAACAGAGGGATCCCCAAGACTTAATGCTCCCATCATCCCTGGATCCTGCCCTTTCCAAAGGTCTGAAACTTGGTTCTCCTAAATACGTTGAAAACCTTCAACCAATCTACACTACCTCTTCTGAAACTTGGTTTCCTGTCTCAATCACAGTAGCCATCAGCAATCCTGCTTCATTTCCTCCTCACTAGTAGAGCATAAATATATCTGTCCACTAATCTACCAAGAACTATCTGCTACATTCATTTGCTAATTTAGCTGAGTGGTTGTTGTGGTCGCTATGATGGGAGTGATCTGCTCCCAGCCCCCTGTGCACCATAAACACATAGAATCTCCTGGGGCACGCATCCATTAGACATGGGGGAGCTGGTCACATACCCACTTTTGCTTTAGAGGGGTCCAGGCCACCCACGAGAGGAATGGGAGCTGCTATGGCCATGTGGCCAGGACCTTTTTCCCAGGACACTACCAGCCTTGGGTGTGCACTAAGAAGTTGGGGTACAGTTAATGTGTTACACAACCTGATCTGCATGGACTCCGGAGAGAAACAAAACTTAGATTGTACCAACAACATGGCCATGCCACAGTCTAGCCAAGGATCCCTGAAGACCCTGCCTTCCATGGTGCTGGGTGGCAGTCACCCTTCCCTCCAGCAACTCTGATGTGATCCAGAGGTATTACTAGCCACCCACCTTTTGCTACACCCAGCTGTCCTGTACAGGGACTCCTCATTAAGTTCCATCCCACCTGCCCCAGGTGCCCTCCTTACACATTCCTCCTGGCCAGCTTGGCCTGAGAGCCCTGAGAGCCTTCTCCTTGGGAACATGCACTTTCTCATTCAACCTTAACACCTACTTGTGCCAGGGCTCCCACCGACTGTTCGCTCTCTCACTGCAGCACCCACACCACTGATCTATTCTGAGTCTGTTTCTGTGCCTGAATTTAATTTGACTCCCTTAACCCTGACTGGCTGCATGTTAAGAGCAGACCCAGCCCCCCACACAGGTGATCTTCCCAAGTATGGCTTTACCATATGGGTAATTTTAATATACCTTAAAAAAGGGAAGCTTAAAAGCATACTATTGCTTGTCATAGAAACTGCAAAAGAGGATGTACAGAGTCATGGTAATTGTGAATGCACTGGAAGGAAAGGGGAGGAGGCAGAGAGAGACATGAAGGGGAGAAAAAGTGGGATGGGTTAGGCAGGTATCTATAATAGTCCTTCTTACAGATA
>JAOXNG010000002.1:8961947-8973992 GCA_028566535.1 Scolopax minor
CCCTCGCATTTAAGCAAAACAAAAATATTTAAAGTCAGGAAGATGGAAACTGAGTTTTTAAAACTCCTTGCAATAAAAGAATGAATTATTTCACTTTACCTATATGAAACTGCCTTTGGGGCATATCCTCATCTCTCTGTACAGAGATGCATAAAGACAAGTCCCTGAGGGTAGAGAGTGGCAACATGCTGCAGAGTATGGCAAGACAAATTCTTTGCACACGCAGCATGAGGACACTTCAAACAACATCTCTGCCCCTTGCCCTGCCAGGCTCTCACAGCAGGCAGTGAACCATTTAGTGCTAGGGTTTAGCCCTTAGCAATGCTAATGGAGAGGGGCTCTGGGGTTACCTGCACGAGTGACTTCTACAAGGCAGCAGGGCAAAATGCCACAGCATTTTACCAAAGAGCAATAAAATATGTGCTTCTGTTCATATGAAAGCTTCTTTATAAGCAAAAGTACCTACTCATACTCTCCGTGTGGCTGTTTTTGGAGTGCTGCTCTGTGCAAAGTGGAGATGTGCTTCCTTTTACCAAAATTTCCCTTTTGCTATTAAACATTGTGGAGCCTCAGGCAAGTGACTTTGCAGCCTTGTCCCATAAACATGGTACAGATGTTTATCACCAAGCACTTGATGGATGCATTCAAATGGGAGAAGTAGGAACTCAGAAGAGTGAAATCTTACTGATAAATATTTCATAACATTAGAGACTGCAACATGTATCTTCAGATCCCCTTTGCCAGAACTGCTTATAGGTGATAGGTATGTCAATTAGTGTAGTACTCCTGGCAACCTGAGAAACATAGATTGGAATTGATGGACTATGTACTATTTTCCAGCTGCAATGCAGCTCACTTGCTTGTAAAAAACATCTGTTCCAAGATGAAAGCACATAAAAATGCCTCCATGTCTCCAAAATTACAAGAGGTTAGTTTGTTAAACATTTAATCTACGTAAACAAACACAGGCTTCATGCAAGACAGATCTGAGAATGGACTGATTATTCTATGATAGCATTGCTAACTATTACTCACTGCTGTGCACCAAAACTCCAAAACCAAGTTCTCAGATATATTTTCCTAGATAAAATACATTATATGAATGTTGATTTACTCAGAGGCTCCTTCCTTTAGAAATAAAACTGATTTCAAAAGAAAGGAAGCATTGTCATGTCAGTGTCATGGCAATATGGCTAATTCAATTATTAACTAGCTGGTTTATTTTTAATTGCTTCTGTACCTCTTCCAACTCAACCTAGGTCAGCCATGAAGGAAAACAGCTACCAGCTGGCTGGCAGCTGCACAGCCTGCACGGGGCGGACATGGTTCTCTCAGCCAATGGATGGGGTCTCAGATCAGAGGAAACATTGCCATGGATGGCATGACTGGGTGCCCATGACTGGCCTCCCTGTCACTCACAGCAGAGAGGCGAAGGGCATGTTTCTGAACTACTCTCTTAGCCCCTAAAGGGGATCTCTCCAGGTAAGGGTTGAGGCACATTGGTGGGGCAATGTGGGGAAGTTTGCACTCTTGCTGCCCATGCTGTATAAGCTCTATAAATAAGTAGAGGACTTTAGTCTCCAGGGCCATCAGTTTGGCACCTTCCATGTGCACAAAAGATATGGTTTGGTTTTTTAATTTGTTTAGAAACAACCACCCAAAAAGTTATATGCAAAGCTTAGTACGGCAAATCAAAATAAATCAAATTTATTGCATAAGAGCACCTAAAATCCCACAACTTCCACTTGCTCTCTCTTTCTTTTGTGTTTGCTATTTTCAATTGTGATAAGAATAAAAGTTATGGACCTCTTTCGGTGTTTCTTGATGACAACGATTGCTGTTCCACCACAACTCCAATGCTGCCACCAAGCATGCAAGAAGAAGGCCTATTGCTAAAATGCAGAAAACGCCTGCAAAACTGTGAAGCTTGAGTGCCTTCCCATCTGTCTGTGCATTGGTATGGCTATTCAGGTCACAACGTCCCATCCGTGGCCACCATTTCTGTTTAAGAACATCCAAATCTCCGCTTTCTTGCAACTCTAAGATCCTGCAGAAATTTCAAAACACAGGTGTTATTTTCAATGATAATTTTTCACAGTTTTCTTGGTCTTTTTTGTATGTCACATACCTCTTAAATCTATGTTCCCACAATTGAATACTCCCTCCCATCACCACCACCATGTAGCATTCTCCATCTGAAACTGTTATAGCAGAATTTCTTTCTGCTCACGGTAGCAGGTAAACTCCATCAGGTAACTTTAGAAGAAGAAGACCGTCAACAATTCCACTGCAATGCAAGAAGCATTTCCAAGGGAAATCACCTTATTCCCATTAGTCTGGTTACATTCAGCTGTAACAGCTGGTCCCACTAGCGAAACACTCAACCCACTCCACTGCTGCTCTCCCACAACAATTTCAAAATCATGTGAGACTAAACATGCTACTATTTCTGCACCACTTAATACAAATCTGTTTAAGCAGCAACCAACTCATTTATTTCAGCAAATGTAGTTTATACAAAAGGATTTTACTTCAATGCTCTTACTTCATGCCTGAAATACTGTGGTAACAGTTGCTAATTAATCATTGTTTTGCCTCTTGTGACGTGTCCCTTATCTCCATGAATGATTCATTTTGGATTTGGTTTGATAACTGTTTTAGATGTTTACTAACAATCTTTTCTCTTGAGGGAGCTTTGTCTGTGGTTATGCAGCTGGAGTTTTACCCCTTTTTATAAAGGAGCAAGATGAGAAAATCTTGCTTCAGCTCCCTTCCTGGAGCAGAGAGAGCACCCACTCACTTTCTGCTAAGGCCACACGAGTCTGCACAACTACATGTCTTCATTTCAGTGTACACATTCACATGAAAAAGACATTTCTAGCTAATATCTCAGAGATCACAAAATAGCATAGTTTTATAGTCTCACAGTCCTGGCAACCCCTTTCAATACTCAGCAATTCTAATTTTCCTGTACCATTGTAAGGCTTTGACATGTCTCTCCATCCTAAAGAATAAATCAGGTCGTTATTACTTGCTTACTGTAGGAAGCAAGACATTGCTTCATGGCCTGCAAAACGTAGCACGAATCAAAGATCTCTCTTCAATTTCTCCCCTAGCACACACAAAGTCCTTTTTCTGCCAGAGGCAGTGCTGCCTGGAGATGAGAGGCCACACACAATTTCCAGTCCCCTCCTCCCTAAGCAGATGCACACAAAGCAGAAGTAGCAGATTTGTGGAAGCCTGAACTCATAACCTCTCTGCTGTCTCTTACTGTCGTTTATTCATTAATGGCCAAAATCAATGAGAATCACATATCCAATGCCTTACTGGTTGTAGAGAGGAATCCTATAAAATAAGCTTTGTTTCAGTTTACCTCTGAGAGAAAAGATCTCTGTAGGGGCTTCCATGCTGGAGTGCTATCCCATATCCTTTGCTGCTGATGCTGTTTCCAATGACTGTCACAGAACATTCATCATCCGTCAGCGCAGCATATTCCACCACTGTCACATCCCACAGGAAAGCATAGTTTCCTTTCTTTGCCTGCAAATACACCATGAACACAACAAAATCTAAACTAAACTATTTTTCTAGGTAGGACATAACCCAAGCAAACAAATAAACCCTAAGCTTGCAATTACTGCATGGTAGTATTTCATTAGGTCACAGTTCACCTGTAGATCTCCAACATCTTAATACATTTCTAACTTTCTTCCCTCCCAGCAGTACCTCATCTACTTCAAACCTGGATAAAATGTCCTCCATTTTTAGTAGGAATACATAGGATAATACAGCCAACTGTAAGTGTAGGCAAGGCTTACATAACAGGTAATTAATTATAAATTAAATCTATTGCCTTAGTTGATGACATTTGATGTGTGTTTTGGAGAAGACATGGATTAGCAGGAGCGTAACTGGTTCCATACACACATATAACTAGACAGGTACAGTATGACCACTAAGTGGTGCTTCCAAGTCATCACAGTTACAAAATCATAGCTTTACAGCTTTCCTCATATAAACACGTAAATAAGCAAAGCCCCTTCCTAGAGCTATGATAGTCCTGTAACAAAAGGCATGCTCTGAGCACAAAGAGTTCCTTCTTTTTTTTTCACAGGTAAGAAGAGCCATCAGCATCTCCAATTGTCTCAGTTTGGGACATATATTGTTTTATTTTATCACACATCCACACAGATCTTACTTAACATAAAATGTAAGAAACATCTCTGGATAGGGATTCAGTAAAGAAAAAAGTAATCATTTTATTTTGTTCAAGTAATCATTGGTTTCCTAATATATTTAAGCAGTATGTTTTTAAGTCTCTAGTGAACATACAGAGCACAATGGAACAGATGGGAAGGAACACCTAATGCAAATAAATGAATAGTCTTTGAATGTAGACTTACAGGGCTTTTTTTTTTTTTTTTTTGCTTTATTTTTTTTTCCCACTTGGGGTTATTTCTGATCTTTCTTTAAGTCAGAACAATACAAAGCAGGGAGCTGAAGTCCTGCATATTTTTCTTTATGGTAACTAAATCACCAAGCTCCCCTAGCAAACAGCTGCAGCTCTGACATGGAATTAGCTTATCCTTCCACATATTTTCCATTTTTCTGTACATTCAGTTTTAAATTCATCTGTAAGCCTGTAAGACTCCCTTAGTTATTTTAATATATTGGATACCTCAGTTGAGCAATTAAGCTAATTTTACTTCACTGTGTTTTGTTAAACCACAGCTTTCTGCAGTCTGTGACAATTGTTTAAACACAACAATAAATCAAACAGGTGAGTTATCCTTTACTGGAGTATCCAGGGAAACAAAAATTAAACGTATGTTGTTTGGATTTTCTGTAAGATACTTGCCACAATCCACCTCTTCCCCCAGCTCCTCTCCCTTTTATCTGCATCAAGGCAATCAAAGATCCTCAAATTCATTTGCTTATGAATCTTAATGCATATTGCCTCAGACAACTGTTATTATATTAGTACAAAATATCATTAAAATCTACATTATAGTATGGGCCTTACAGGAATTATTGAAAAAGGAGCCACTATAAGACTCTACAATGTAAGCTATACATTGATTTAGGGACACAACTTAATAATCTAGCATGTTCATCAAAATATCTCTCAATTAAATGTCACTGTATGAAACCAGGCCAGAGCAAGCCTGCCATATCTGCATTGTAATGCTATCCCTGGCTGTCCATCTAAAATGGTAATGGTGAGGAAAGAAAATAATCACTCTATACTATACGTGACAGACAGAAAAGGCTTCATAAACTATCAAGACATGGATGCGTACAAAATTAAGGATGGCAAGGGAGTGATTCCTCAAGGCATCTAGCCTATATTCAGCCAGAAACCTACATTCTTGGAAGCCTAAAATGTGCTTTTCAAAGGTATTTTCTGAATGGCCAGGTACCCATAACTGACTGGATTGTTAGCAGCAAATCTCTGCATCCTGCCCTTTGCTTTTTCTGTGATGGGCTGTAATGATTCACATTTTATGCTTTCACACCAGTGATGGTGCTGATGGGCCTCCTACCTGGTTAGGGACAACTGGCAATAGGCATCTTCCCAATGGTGTTCCTGGCAGGGAAGGACCATCATAAGCCCTATTATAGCACATCTCAGGCAGGTTGTGTTCTATGGTAAATAATACACAAAGTTTTGCTACCTATGATAGAAAACTGTCCAAGTACGTTAAAAATATGAACTCACAGGACCAAAGACAACAGCATTTATACATTACACAGAATTTATGCAAAATATACATTATTAAAGAACAAAATGTCTTGCATTTTTCTGGTTGTTTTTTACTATGTTTGGGTATTTTTTAAATAGCTGTATATTTTTGTTGTTTCAGAATTGCTTTGTAAATCCTTTTTTCAAATTTACAATTTACAATAGAAGAACACTGACAACATTTCTTACATTCCTCATCTTTTTCTTAGTAATAAATGAGGAATGCAGTCTTCCTCAAATATTCAATTTCAATTATAAGGTAATTTCTAGAGCAAAATCACATTAATGATTCTACTTTTCAAGCCTCAGTTTTCTATATGTTATTTTTTTATAAAAGAGCTTTGTACACTGACTTAATGTCAGACAGCTGATCTTTTGCAACTCCTCTTGCATCTGCAATGCTGCTATCCTGTTATGTCATACAACTATAAGTAGCCAATAACAAAGTCAACAACTAAAATAATATAATTTTTATATTTTTATGACATAAATAATTCTATTCAGTGCCATCACATCTGTAGAGCATTATTTCTCTGACAGTCTGCTCATTTTAGCATAAACAGGAATCTGAATTTTAGACTTAGTTACTCATACTTCTCAACTCCCAGAAACAATGGATGTCAGACTATTTCCCCTCTCTGACTGCTAAAACTAGAATCTCCAAAGATCACTTTTTCCTAAGGGAAGATTTGTCTCTTCCAAAATTTCTTCTACTTTTGTAATTTTGTTCTCTGAAGAACGGAGACCTCATTCCGTTACTGAGTTCACTGCATGGAAAGATTCCATATGACCAAAAGCTTAGTTGCTGTCTAAATTCAGCATCCTTCCCATCTCTGTTAATATCTGTTGTGACAGTTAAGCAGTATCATTTGTTCAATTTAAAGAAAAACTGACAAACTTTGAAAAATGCATGTACAAAACACAAAACTACAAACATATGTGTGTGCTTGAGATATGTTTACCTTTTATATACCTTCACTAGGCAAGTAGTAAAAGCCAAATAAAATTAAACTGACATTTATTTTCAACTAAGAATCAAAACTTTTAAAAGGTAGTTTACACTTTTCATTTTTGTCACGTGAAAGAATGTGTGTATGCAAATGTGTGTACCCCTCAGCTTCCAGGCCAGAGAGGTACTGAAGGCAGAAAGACTAAGAACTACAGCAAACACCTGGCACTGACCCATGGGATGTACAAGCAGGAAACATATCAAGGCTCCTTAGTTGATTGCAACACAGATGTACCTACCCATGCAACCGAGTCCTGATCACAATGCAGCAAAGATGCATATCCTCAAGCTCTTGCATTCATAACTCAGCCATCTAAAGACTGCACTGTATGTTTTTAGGGCCCAAACTAGAATAAAAGTCTTCTAGTGATCAGACATCATTCCAAAGATAATATAGAGAGAGATATGGCAAAAGGGAATGTAGCAAATACCAGCTGAGAATAGGTAAGGTACCTTGAATAAAGAATGACTAAAATGATACATAGAATAATAAGCTAGAATTTATGCTTTAGACTTTTAATTGTCTTTCATATTTTGTTCCTTTCTTATGGGGCTTTATTGTGACTCTCAGCATGCAGGCATAGTGCAGAACAAAATAAAAATATTTCAGTTAAATTTTCAAAAACCTCTTTAACAGACATTCAGCGAAAGCAGCACTCATTTATTCCACCCAGGTGGAACTACAGTGATGGTTTACTAGACACTATTCTAAAGACACTATATTTATCTTTGGTTAAAGAGGTTAAAGAAAAGAGATTTAAGAAAAAAGAACTCCCTAGGAAAAACTTATATCAAAAATATTTCTTCTTCACAATCATAAAAACTAAAAAGACCAGGGAAGATTGTCTCCTAGATATAAGAAAGATCACAAAGAGAACAGTAACACTTCAGAAAAGCAGTAAGCAACTTCATAACTTCACTCTTGAACATGGAGGGAGACAGAAAAATATTGTTTTTCCTGGCTTACTGATGGTAAAACAATGGTTTTTCAAAGAAAGCATGGTAAGAAATAATAATGGCTTGAAAAAGATGAATTTCAGATGAACCACAGGTATGTCTATGAATTATCTGAAACTTATGAAGAAACTACCAAAGATAAAAGTGCAAGAATAGTGCAACATTCATTGCTAATTTACTGCCAGAATAGGGTGTCACTGTAGCTGATCCCATTATATGTCTGGTACCAACAGAAATATCAAAAAGTGACCTTTACAGTGGCATTAGTGGAATAGTTCCATGGCAGGATATTTATTATCTATAAAAAAGTGCTTTAAGAGAAGCAACACAGTTCTAATAAAAAACAAAAACAAAAACAAAACACAACATGCTATTTAATCCTCTTCAAATGATTCAAAAATTAATACAATTAAGGAGACACTAAAGGATGTAATACATTCTGGTTTTAAGGAAGCATTTGCTTTAACTCCAAAAGCTGATGAGTTAAGAAATGGATAAATTTATGAGGAGCCATGAATACTTACGGATGAGCAAGCACAGTTCACAATATAAAATTCATTGTGGACAATAAATTATTGGAAAAAATAATTTTAAAAATTCTATTTATTGAACTTTAAATTACATTTGCTCACAAAATAAAAATTAGTAGAGGTGACTGTTCCACAAGAAATGCTCTGATTAAATGTTTAGTAGTCACTACGGGAGAGACACTTTTTGAAGGAAGAGAAGGAATAAACTCTTACTGTCCAATTGTATATATTAACGATACATTTACATTATTTACTGTACTTCATCAAAAGTGTCATAGAGGAAAAAATAAAGGATTCAGACTAATTTTGGCATCAAAATTGTTGGGGAGGGTAATAGTCTCCACCAAAGCAAGGCTTTTAAAAATATACAGTAACAGTTTCATTCTCCTGTGTATAGACATAAAAGATATATATATATGTGGGAATTCATAGCAATCATATTACTTCATTCATTCAAAGCAAAAATGGGTGCCCACAATGAAAAAAATTTATTACATATATTGTGGTAACTAAGAATCACCCTGAAGAAGTGATTGTCACCTAGAGTTATGCAAACGCTTTGCTAGATTTACAAAGGCTTAGAAATGTGTGTGTGTGATTCCAATGCCAGCGTCCACCTGGGATGACATAGTAGGAGCTACCCAGTGCATGCTTCTTGGGGATCCTGGCTGTAGCTTGACCCAGAAAGAAACTTTCCACAGGACAGCCGTTTGTCAATCCTCATCTATTATAGTACCTGAAAACTCGAGTGGCAATGTAATGTTTTGTATGGACTGGGTGATTTATCTGGTAACCTCCTCTTACACTATGCAGAGACATTTGTGAGTAGGAGGATGGTTTCCACCTGCAATGACCATTTTCAATTGCCTTGGGAGTACAGCAAAAGCAACTTGCCCCCCCGGCTCTGAAACGCCCTTCTGTCGCTTACATGAATTTGCAGTGCATTAATGCCCTTTCCGTGGCTCTTCCAGTGTTGCAAAAGCCTTGACAATGGGAGATGGTCACTGTGGCTACAGGGACTGTGCTGTGTCTGAAAAGAGACCTCTGCCATAGCAACCAAATGCCAAAAAGCTTTCAGGACT
Organism: Scolopax minor; assembly: GCA_028566535.1. Lineage (NCBI taxonomy): Eukaryota > Metazoa > Chordata > Aves > Charadriiformes > Scolopacidae > Scolopax > Scolopax minor. Next base: position 8,971,269 of record JAOXNG010000002.1, read on the forward strand.
TTCTTCCACTATTATCCTTTTGTTTTTAGCTGGTCAAGGGGACTAGGAAAATCTCTGGGAAATGGAGAGAGGTAAATGGAATACAAACATCTGAAATACCTGCCTGTACCATAAATAAGCAGCACTCTCCTGTTTTGCATTGAAGCAGCATTGCCCTGTTTGTAACTGCAGTTGAACTGTGATGCTGTTTGAAGAAAATAGAAAGGGGGAGAAGCAGAGAAAAGGTAGTAATGATTTTTTTTTTTTTGCATTGTGTCAGGCAAGTTCACATTCAGAAAAATGTGTTGGGGATCTTTTTATGCTAAAGAGATTTAGATTCCCTGTTTCCTATAAAACACATTTTTAAGACACTTCTCTTTCATGCAGCAGTACATGTTTATGGATGGAAAGTCCCATTTCCTTGTCTGACATCAATGCTCCTTTAAAAAAACAGAATTTCTAGCTCTAAGATTTGACATGAAAAACTTGTCTGTTTATTCAAAGAGCTCAATGAGCTAGGAAGAGCAATATTTAAACTATAAACACAATAGTTTAGTTGACAATGATAATAAATATTAAGCCAAATTTTTGTAGGTGTCTAATCAAATAGAAGCCTTGGTCAGCTTTGGGGACTGAAGTCAATTTGGTTATTGTTGATGTTAATTGAACATCTGATCAGTTAATCAGATCTGATCAAGTTATATAAAAATCCCCTTACAATACTGAACTCAAACTTAACATGAAAAGTTATAGTCACATAGATAGAATGAAGCTGCCAGCTCCATAAAATGTAATTGGTATTCTAAACAGCCTGCCAATATAGAGTTATATTTCTGGCTTAGGCAAATCTAGCTATCATAAATGGCAGCATCCAGTAGGCCTACAGCATAAGAGTATTTACAATCTCATGGCTAAAGAGTATCCACAGACATAAAAATGATAAAAAAGTTAGGTGAGCAGGGTGACATGTGAAGGAGTATATGCATTTTCTTTAAGCTTGGAATAAACAAAATCTCACATTAAGTTTCTGTTCTAAGAGAAATTAGTATATGCTCAATGAATCCCTTCATACTTTCCAATAAGACCAATCCATCAACTCAAAAAAAAAAAAAAAATCACTCAAATAAGCAAAGGACAAGAGTCAGTACCTGGATAATATAACAAATGACATTCAAAATGGTATTATTAGAGCTCCTAAAATAATTAGAAAATTTATGGCCAGATCCAAAGAAAGACTTGTATGCTGAAGGTTTAGGCAGAGCTAAGGTACTTAAAATGAAAACCATGACACCGAAATATGAAAATGAAAACCTCTGTGATCCAGTCTTACCTTCCTGATGCCTTCAGAAGGGTTCGATACACAATTATCTGCCCCATTATTCTTGCTGATAGTCCTCCAGAGTTCAGCAAATGTGTTATCCTGCTCCAAAGGGTTTGTCCCTTTTGCTTTAAAGTATTCATACACAGCTGAATCCCTGACTGTACCGTAAGATATATCCATTTGTTTGGACAGATCCTGAAATGTTCTGAAATTCAAGCAATATTGAGAGATTAGTATTACATAGTGCATTATCAAGATCTCATTCATTGCAAGATTTCTTTGTATGCCTGTTATAAGGCAGAAAGCATTTATCCTCAAAGTACTATTTGCATATCGCTTTCCTCATCACAAAAAAACCCAAGGAGTAATTTAATTGTATTGAGATCATATGAATTTAACTATACCTGAGCTCTTTTTCACCTTTTTCACCCCAGTAAAGATTTTTTTTTGACAGATAACATTCACATTAAATATTATGATGTCAAGTTTGCACAACAATGTAGTGCAATAAAGAGTTGAGCACAGGAAAAACTCAGATTATAAACTTCCAGCCCCATCAGCATCACCAGAAATACCTTGCAGAATTCAGTAGAATTAGTTTGCAGTTACACCAATACTCGATCTGACTCCAAATCAATACAACTGTTTTAAAAAAACAAATAAAAGTCTCACTTACAATTTCCACTAAGTCTCTCTCTCTCTCTTTTTTCACAGCCTCTGGATAAAACAGACATTTTTCATTCACACACAGGCCTACCTTTCATTTACTCATCATACCACTCCAGAAGTGTAAATGGGCCTCAATGTGAGTGCCTGTGAATGCACCACTTACAGAATGTAATTCACTCCTGTTTTACAGCCTTTTCTGCAGAGAAAGGTGTAAATCACTGCCTGCATCAATGAAAACCGGGCCAAGCTTCAAAATATTTAAGGTGGCATCACTGTCACCAGAAGCAGCATCCTCTTTTCCACCTTCAGACGTTCATTCCCATTCTTGTGCCTCTTTCCATTGTCCTCAAGTACTGGTTCTATGCAGTGCCACCATTTTTTTTCACCTGAGCATACACACACACACATTCAACCATTGACCACCACATGCAGCAGTAGGGACCAACCTGGATCTCATAAACAATGGTATGTTTTATGTTTTATTTATGTTTTATAAACTTGATATTTTAACAATGACATGCTTCCGATATGACCAATTTGCTAACTGTTTGAGATCAGTCAAACAAAAGCAGCCCTTCCTCTTTCCTTCCATTTGTTTTCCCCAAAAACAGTCTTTCAGAAAAAAAAAAAAAAACAAAAGTCCTCCTCAAAATGTCTGAAAGGCCCACTCATGCCACCTCCCACCTGCCACCAACTCCTGGAGCCATGAAAGTAAAACATTTTGCCTTGCAGCTCTTGCAGAAGATTTCTGCACC
>JAOXNG010000002.1:8974434-8986085 GCA_028566535.1 Scolopax minor
GTTTTCCACAGCTGAAGACTTGTCAGAGACAATATTTTTCTGCCACCCCCTTGCCTGTTTACTGAGGAGATGCTACTGCTTACCCTTCACGTCGTCGTAAGATTCCCTGCAATACGATTTAATGCAAAGTAATCTGGGCACATCCACTACGCTACATGAAAATATGCAGAAAACTCTTCCATCTTCCCCATCACATCACCTTCAGGCCTCCCAAGATGGGGTCTAAAAGGGCACCTTTGCCAGAACACCCTGTGTGGGAACCTGCCAGCCCTGTCCCCAGAGCTGCAGCTTGGCAGGGACACCTCTCCCATCCCATCATAACTCTTCAAACTCACAAGCTGCTTCAGTTTAAGTGGTTTAAGTTCTTAAATTGTGTTAAGGACTTTTTTATCATTTTAAGCTGATAAGCAGCTTTAAGTAAGACTGTATGAACAGTTTTTTCTCTTTATACATTGCACACTTCTGGTTTTGGGCTAACTCCGGGAGTTGCATCAAACCCCAAACCTTCTGTTATTTTTTTTTGCTCTGTATATGGCATTTTGGTCAGGTACAAAACAAACACCCTGAATGTTGCTGAAAATTCAAAATTCTAATGAAAAATGAGGGAATTCTTGTTGATTTTCTTTCTCTCTTTGTTTAACAATCCCAAAAGTTATATTCTGGTCTCCTAAATATTTCCTGTACATTTCATCGAACGGGACCATTTTTCTACCAGTTTTGACCCAAATGAGTACATGCTACATGTAGTTAATTCCTTATTTTTTTAGTAAGTTTCATCATATTCTATGGAATTGCTTACATCCTGGGGATGGGTGATCTGTCTGTTAAAAAGCACATTTCTGTCTATTCTATGTACAAATGATGAAGAAAGGCACCCACTACACACAGGAGGGTTTCTGTGGCAATTTTTTTCACACCAGGTCTGGTGCAGGAATTTCAGCTTGTGTAGGAGTACATGTTTGGTAGAAGCACAGTAGCAGAAACTTGTTTAGCTAATGTTCTTTAACACAGCTTTCTGCTGATAACAACTTTGCAAATGCCTACTGCTCATGCTGTTCATGAAAGTTTGAATATGAGAAGTTAAACCTGTAATTTTAATAATGTCAGTATTTTCTGGATCACTTCCACTGCCTTTACTGCTGTAGAAGTTTTTTTATCAAAAATATGCCTTTTTTTTTAGCTAAATTTTACTTTATTGACAATCAGTACTTTTGTTTTAGCTAAATTACATTTTATCGACAATCAGTACCGTACAAAAGAACAGCAGCACTTTTTCTTCAATTCTCCAAACATCGCAGCACACAGTGAACAAATTCAGGGTTTAAATCAAGTGCTTTGCTGGTCCAGTAAACAGATAATCAGTATAGTCATTGCAGGGAGGGAACCTGCAGCCTTTGCCTGGGTGTGAGCAAGACAACTACTGCTCCTTTTAATACCTGGCAGAATTTCCTTAGAAGAGATAATATGGGGTATTTCACTGTCCTAAGCATTGCATGTGCCTTTTTTGCAGTGCCCCTTTGATGTATTATATGAACTGCCACAGGAAATTCTCTGTACTATGCCACCATTGGAAATATCTTCTGAGAGGCGGACGATCACTGAATGACATTCACAGTAGGTAAACCAAGCTTACAATCATAAATTCAGAAGAATGGTGACCATTTGAGTGAGAAAATAACTTTATGCCTTTACCAAATGGACCACTTAGCCAAAAAACAATCTCAGAAACTATCCTGATAGGGAATGCTCCAGACCATAGTATATATATATTTTTATAGTTGGTATAAAAAATATTTCTGTACTGTATTTTTGCACTGAAAGTGGAGACAATGCTTAGCATCTCCATGGCCAGGGAAGCAAATCAAAAGATCTAGGCATAGTGGGTATGGGGGTATGGTCACGTACATAAAAGACACTGAATGGAGATTAACATCTCCTGTTCTTTATCTTCTTTTAAGATAATCACAAATGCAGGTTTTAACTATTGCTATTTCAACTCCCTCAGATCTGCCATCGCTGGACAAATTCATTCACTGCCACATTTCAGATACTGGTTGTATCTTACAATTTTGTCATTCTCTAAAGGCAGCTGCTCTCATTGTTGTTAGACTTTATTTTTGCAATTAGGGCCCATTAGCTGGGCCCATCTTCAGCAGCCACTCAAATTTTGGCTCACTTTCTTATGGTAAAAATTTCATGGATTTAATATATAAAATTATTTGAAACAAAAATGTGTAGCATAGCAAGATGCCCCATTAACCTTAGCACCTCAATTATTAGACCTCACAACCCATTAAGGAGTCTCTGTAAGTGTGATTAAAGATAAAGCTTAGTAAAGCAGAAAAAGCCAATGTTCCTCATTTCAGTTATAGGACTTGAACTTCAATTTGTAGATAAATATATCCACTGTGTGATTGCTGTATAGGCAAGTACATGTAAACCAACTGATTTAAGTAAATTTATCTGAGATCAATCTAAACAAACATGATGTCTTTTAAAACAGTATTACTAGCCAAAATACTTAATGAGTGAAGTATGACTGTTAGACAAATGCAACAATTAAGATATAATTTCCAGTGGAGTTGCGATTACTTCATGTAGAGTCAGTTGAAAACTGGATTTTCTGCTTGTTTTATTTATTAGAAACATATTGACACAAGCCATATTCTGCAGCATAAAGAGTCAGGCAATAGCTGTACTAGCATTTATAATTAGACCTGTAGAAATAATTGCCAGAGTAACAGTACTTATATTACACTTTTTGTAGATTTTTCTTACTAGTAAACAATTCATGTAGCTGTAGATATGTAGACTAAAAATGTGCTACCTGTATAGGTTTATTTTACTCAGGAAATATTATAACCCAACAGCTTCTTGATGAATAATATGAACAACAACCCCCAGAGAGGCTCCTGTAATTTCTAAATTTTTTAAAAAGTTGTAGCAACTTCTTGTTGTAGCAACTTTCATTTTTTTTAAAAATTATTTTTAATTTAAAGAAGGCCTTTAAACAAAGGAAGAAGGAAAATAAGAAAAAAAAAAAAACTTACTGAATTTTTCCTCATCCTTACCATTATTTTCTTTTAAAGTTTGTGGCAAGCTGCACATCTGGACTCCTGTGTGTAAAGTCTATGACTGCAAACAAGCCAATCAACTGCCATCGCAGTGTCATGCACTACTGATCTTTTACATTACAGCAATAACCATAGCATTTTATCTTAACTTCAGCCTTAGAGAAACTGTAATGGGAAAATCCTGACAGCTCCTTGGTTTAGAGGTAGTTTCTCATTAGCATTTACAACTGCTTGTGTTCTGACACTGTAAAACTCAGGATTTTTCCAGTCTGTTATTACTTATGGGGAAACAATATTTGGCAGTTTCTGAATCCACAGTATTATTTTAAAATGATGCAAGATTTTTCATACTTAGTTCCTGTTCATTCATCTGCATATCAGGAATAATAAAGTTTAAGGTCTGACATGGAAGTAGTGATCATTTATTTACCCTCATTCTTCCACACTCTAAGTACATTTCAGAGTAACTTCTCCCTTCACAGTGCTACATATGTTTTTTCAAACAACGCAATATAAATAATTCCTCTCCACTAAAATTAATTAATTTTCTAAATTAAAATTAATCCCTAAGTCATAACAGGCAGTAAAATAAATTTACTGCTTTTTCCATATTTTGCAGAGAAAGCTCTGTTCTTTTACCTAAGGAAGCCAGTAATCTGAGACTTTTGCTTAATGCAGCATAATGTTTTAGGTGAGGGTTGCCATCAAGATAAAGCGTCCCAGAGATGATGAGACTGCTCTACCTAAATGAAGCCTTAGAAATGCATACATAAAAGGTATGGCACAAATACTAATTTCTATTTTTAAATACCTTGAAGCTACTTTATTGCCTTTTAAACTTTTTTTTTTCTTTTTTTTCGAAAGCTAGGAATTCACGACATCTACAAAATTAAATATAAGTGAAGTTCCTAACTATAACTGTTTTCTCAGCAGGGTATACGGGGGAAAATATGTGCTTCACACACTGGGAAAAAAGTCATCCTACTAAACTTTTAAGTGAAAATAAAAGTAGCTGAATTGAGTTGTCAACCTTAGACTATGAGCCCAAGAAATATGTATGAGCTGAAACCTAGCCTATAAAATCCTATCTAAAGAGTTTTATTTGATAAAGTCATCACCAATGGAAAGCAATGAATTGAAAGAGAATTCTGCCTCCTATGAACTTCAGAAAAATGGTCACATTTTGAGACATAAAACTGCTCACAACTACACCCTCCATGGATGTATTTGCCAAAACAATGAGAACCAATGAGAAAATGGTGTTTATTGCTGGTAACCATATCAGTCCACCCACTGAGAGACTTGGAAACCAGCATGCTTTGCAGGATCAGCTTCTCATTTGTAGAAGTCTTTTTTTTTAAAAAAAAAAAAAAGCAAAACAATAGTCTGCAAAGCTGAATCAACGTTGTGGGTGGTAGTGTGGTGGTTTGAATAATATCTGCATGAGAAGAAGATCCTTCTATTCAGAACCTGAGTCCTGACCTGACAATTTTCTATATCCATTTGTGAATCAGCAAGGCAATGGATTTGTGTTTCATTCTGTTACTCACAGGTGAACAACTTTGGACTTTGGATCTACAGTTTTCACTAAGTTTTATGAATGAGTATACCATGTCTTAGGACATCTGAAGATGAGTTCAAACTTCCACATTAAAACATTCTCTAGAGTTAGCCTACCCAAGTTGAATAGCTTAAATGGTTGAAGACAAGGACAAAAAAAATCATGTTATGGATATAAATTGCCACTAGATGATGATAGTCTTATTGACTCAGAGACTTATGTGACTTTGCTGTCTCGCTGTGTCTGAGTTACAAAATCACTTGAAAATGGAAGAAAGACTAGCAGTTAGTCCCCCTAAACCTTAGTACAGCCGATACTTAATAAGGCTTCAACTATTCTGGAAGGGGCAATATACTAACTGAATAATGAGATAACATTAGAATTGGTCTATCACTATCTTTTACAAACCTCAAAAGTAAAGACCCATAAAAAAAAAATATTGTGACATATTTCTATAAATTTCCAACATTGTCTATATAAGCATGTCACTAGCACATATTAAACCAGATGAAAGATATATAAACTAAAATATGGGCAACTTTAAAGATGATTTTTAGTGAGGCCAATAAAATTGGTGAAAGTATTGTTAGAGTGGCAGTAGCCACAGAGAATATTAAAATGAAAGCAAGTTTACCTCCACATCTAATAATCTTAGACTTCAGAAGAATTAGGTCCATGGATTTAATTTGTGCATCTCTTTGACTTTCTTTGAAATTATGAATAATAAAGCTGAGCTCTTAAATCAATCATTAAATTGGAAAATTCTCTATAGTGACATGATCAAATTCTGCATTGTTCCATTTCATTGCAAATCAAGTCACTTTAAATGGTCTTAAATCTGCCTTAGTGCAGTAATGTGCAGAGCAACTGGTTTCTTCAGTAAATAACACCAAGTAAAATCTTCACTTTACCTCTAGAGTTAGCACACTAAAAATTGGCAGCAGTACTTGCAAGCTTAATACTCGCTTTGCAGGATCGAGTCCTTTATCAGCAAATATATCATTATATAGTTCATATAAAACTCATTTCATCAGATGTCCATGAAAAATACCATCCACTTTACTCTAAACAAAAGCCTTAACAGAAAAAGCCTCATGGGAATTTGTACAAGGGAAGCCATAAACACCGACAGATTAAAACACACTGAATCAATGGAGTTGCAGCTCTTCACACCAGAACTAAACATTTCCAAATCACGGAAGGATACAAACAGACATAGCAGTTATGGCTATGTATGTGCTTGTCATCATCAGTGGAGCAGGAACAGCTGCTACATAACGATTTCAAAGAAGCAAGGACTTTCTTCCAGTGGAAAAAGCAATCAATTGGCATGTGTCACAGAACTCGTTGCCATGTCAACTACATACTTTTACTATAGTTAAAACAAACAGTGATTGAACCTAAGCAGGTAATGTCACTACAGCAGCTGCTTATGAGAGCTGCTGTTTTCATGGCAATAATGGTCATCTCTGCCAGTGTGGTGGCATTTATGAGCCCATATCTGGACTGGGACTCATTGCCCTGTATTAGGTGTAATCAAAAGCAAAATGTAATGTTCAGTTATGGATTTACTGGGCAAAGGAAGCTAAAGCCAGCTTTATTTCGACCACAGGATAAGGGGTTTACTGTATGTGTGCCATGTATGATGGTAACAGTTTTGCTACTGTTCTTGTCACCCTTCCAGCATAGGAACAGGACCCTCTCTTTCTCCTGTTGACCCAAAGAAATTTCTTATTTAGGTTACCCAGCCTACGTAACAGGTAGACCAGTCCGTCTGAGATAAGTGAACTGTTCATGCACACAAAAGCACATGCTTGAGGGTTTCCAGGACAAGAGACAAAAGTATAAAAAAGTAAGAGAAAGGCAAAGCAAAATAGCCAAACAATATGTACACAAAGCACTGGACGTACAGAATCTGTACAGATCTGCGATGATTTTATTTCTTTAAAATTACTTCTGCCAGTATCAGTTCCTACATGCAAAGGGAAAGACAAGAAAACTAAACTAGTCTTCTAAATTCCCAATACAGCAACTCTTTCACTGCAGACATGGAGTAGCTCTGTTCCTGCAAATGCAAGGACAGCTATTAATAAAAGATACATTGTCATGTTTATGATTTTAGTAGTAATTAAAAACATTGTATTGGCAAATGCTACACACATTGCATTGGCAAAACATTTGTAGATTTTTTTATACTTTTCCCAAGAGTCTGAGATGCAGCAGGAATACGCTCTACTACCATGACTTGAAAGCTCACTTTTGTTTTAATGATCTCAGAAGAACCTACAATATTTTTGCTAAAGTCAAAGAACTGTGGGGGAATGTAGGACAAAAATCCATACAATTAGGCTATGTGCCATTGCTCACAAAACTTTCTAATATCTTCCAGTGGTTTATTTAGGAAACATGCCCATTTTCAAAAAAAAAACTTAATAGTTTTTCTGACTGTGAGACTCAACTTTGGATGCAAAAATCAAACTGGATTCTTATCTTCATCAGTAAAACAGGTTCTTCTGTAAACAAAATTAGACCTCTGGTTATTCCTATCCATTGCTATTTCTAAACCATGCCCTCAGGACCACCACAGCAACTCCAGTCATCTGCAGTGATCTGCACAAGTGTGACTTGACGGGTCGATCATAGAAGTTCATTTTGCCTAGAGCTGAGGCTGGATCTGCTCCAGCACTGCACATAAAGAAATCTGTTAAACAGCTAGAAATAAGTTAAACATCTCCTGATTGCCAGTCCAAGGTCTCTAACTATACTTCCAACTCTCCTCTCCTCCAAAACTCCTCTAGGCAATAAGGGCAAAAGTCTCTTAGATTGCTGATTTTTCCATTAACTAGGGTTGGTTGGGTTTGGGTTTTTTTGGTTGCTTATTTGTAATAAATCTTTTCTTTCTAGTCCTGTATTTTCTGCGCAGTTATCATATGGGAAAGAAACTGTGATGGTCCTTACAGTAAAAATTATGATTACTTTGCTTAAAAATGTTTTTAAAAGGAAACAATAGCATAACAAGTAACTCCATTAATAGTGGTAGCAATGGAAGCTTGTTTCTGAGGAATTGCATCTCAAAACTGGATCCACTGGTGTCCAATAGTTTGGAAGTTCTGGGTTAAGTTTCTTTCATGGCTGGGCATTTATGATCACACACGATTTTAGCTGATGTCTAAATGAGAGAGTGAAATCAGAAGGCAGTCTTTCCTTTATATTTCCAAGGGGCATTTTCAGGACCTCTCTTCACCACCCTATTTTTCCATATATCTAAAAAATAACCTTGAAATACTACCCACTTTGGCCACCAAGTTTGTAATTAAACAGTGGAAGACTGACAACGAGAAATCTAGAATAATCACATTAGAAAGAGGCACAGGTTTTCAAAAGCTGAAGCTTTAATTTGTATGCTTAAATCCACATTTAAGCTACTACATGAGTAGGCAAGTTTTCAGAATGGCCCAAGGAAAGTTTTGAAAAAACAGCACATATGTAAGATATTTGCAGATTCAGTTAAAAGCCCAGAAAGCGATTCAGAGCAGTCATGAGCAATTGGTGCTCCTTCTGCAAATCCAGGCTAATCAATTTTGGTAAAAAAAAAAAAGGGTTATCCTGGGTTCTTTACCCACACTCCATGTTCCATTTAACATCAAGAAGGAAATTAAAATGCAAAGAAAATGTGAAAATATCTCAAGAGCTTGTGGCATGTTTGGGGGAGAGAAATACATCATTTGATTACCTTTGCATATTTTTTTACTTTATTTTTAATCTACTTTTCCACTGTGACATTTCTCTGAGTACTTTGAAGGGTTAACATGTTAATTAAAGCAAGGAATTCTATTCCTTAAATTATTAATTAAAGTAAAAACTGCAGCTGCTGTTTTAGCAGCAACTCAGTCCCAACAGCAGGTTTTAGTCACTTCACCTAAATCAAACATATCACAAAGTTGGCATGAAAATCATATTGTCTGAATCAAACACATCTGGCAACTGACACACGCTTTTACCTATAATGAAAATAACAAACTACCTTCATTATTTATGCAGATGCACTTTAAATTGCTTGCTACACTGATGTCTTCTATCATTCACATTTGGAAACTAAAAATCCTAATGAAGATTAATGATTAAGATCGAGAGGGAAGAAATTGGTTTCTTCCTTCTCAACTGGTGCTTTAAGTATTGCGACCACCACTGTTCTGTTTGCATTCAGATGACAGAGAGTAGCTTTTTAATTAAGTAGAGTGGGGAACAGATAAGCTTGGATCTTGGTGCTGGCTTATAAAGTCCTTACTCAGGGCGAGTGGTACTTTATACCATGACTGTTAGGATATCATTATACTGTGAGTAGTTCCATTAAACTCCATGAAATCCCAGTGTGGGATAAGGTCCTACTCAACTCTTTATTAATTTTTGATTTATCAGCAGCTGTCATGTACTGCAAGAATCTCGGTGTGGAAAGCACTGGGCTGCTGTGTGCACCAGTGTCAGCAGTCTCATAACCAGAATGGAGGGGCTGGATGAATTCACACAGCTCAGATCTGTCAGAGGTACAAAGTAATGCTGGAAAACAGCTTCACACCCTTCCCTTATCACAGGGAATAAAGCAGAAGCTGTCAATGTTGACAGAAAGAAGAGAAGAAAACAGAAGGCCTCTGAAGAGACATCCTGATTGCTAGAACATGTGCTGGGTACTCCTGGGAAATCTAAACATAGGGCTCTCCATTAATACTGAAAACACATATAGCATTCATCAGTTATTATCAGTGTCTAAAGTGCATGCCTTACGCTATGCATATTTTAAAGTCTGGAGGCCCACTTGTCTGTTTCTCAGAGGACCCAAATTACAAGTGCTTGGTATAAGGTGTACTTCCCACATCATCCTCATGTACAAGGAGGTAAACAGAGACCTTTCCCTTTCACCTCTCTCTCCTCACCCTGAACATGAGTCTCACCTGAATACTGAACCTCATACTAGAAACACTGACAACACTGCATCAAAACCAACTGGTTGTTCCTTATAGTGAGATCAATTAGTTTATTGGGTAGCCTAATTACGTATCTTGAAATATGAGCTTGGAAATTGCATTACTGTCATGTGAAAGAAACATAATAGTTAACATCCACCCCATTCTGACTGATGGTTTTCTATACTTTTTTAGATAGATATGACTACTCATAAATCAATTAAATTTAATCAGCAGCTTATTCTCCTAGGCTGGTTTTAATGCTTTAGAAGGCAAACAACTTTAGTGCATGTGATTACATTTCTTTTAATGGAACTTTGGCAGCTGTATCAAAATAACTTTTCTAAGGCAACACCATTTTCTCCTTCAGCTCCAGATGAGTCTGGAAATGCTCCTATATTATATTATGCAGGGGCACACATACAGAAGAGCACATTGCTCAGTAAGGCAGATGAGCCCCAGGACATGGAAAGAACATATGCAATCCCAAACCTTACCTTAGTAACATAGTATTACTTCAAAAAAATTTTCCTTTCTCTCTAGAAATTTTTTTGCACCACAGGAGCTAAGAACTAATAGGAAAGCACTCACGGTAATATACAGTAGATTCTAGGGAAACTAAGAATCCTCAGTTTCTTTCCACCCTAACCCATAACCTGCAACTATTGAAACCTGAAACCTGAAACCTGAAACTATTGACAGTAGGTTTCCTCTGTTGTTTTTAGTTTTTTGATTGGGGTTTTTTGTGTTGTTTTGGGTTTTTTTACCCCATCAGGAATATTTTGAAATCTCCTTATGAGGATATTGAATTTTTAAAGCCTTTTCTTTAAATGGCAAGTTTTCCACCTCTTTGCAAAATGGTCTAAAAGCATTTTAGAATATATTAAAACAAATTTTATTTCAGAAGACAAAATATCATCCTACATATTATTTAAGGTGTTAAGACTTTAAGGTGTGAGGAAGAACAATATTCTACCATGGAGACATTTATGAGGGGAATGGCTACTTTAGGTTTGAATGAAAATGTCAAAGAGAAAACTAATCAGATGAAAGTGTTTGCAAGATGACAGAGCTCACCATCCTGAAGGAAAAACAAACAAACAAAAAAAGCAGGAATAAGGGCAGAAAAATAATGGATATTAAACTATCAGACCTCAACAGACTCCAGGAAATGAAGGATAAAGTCTTATGAGAAGATGATTTAAATGACAAAGGGGCAGAAAAGAGCTGGCAGTTCCTGAAAGTGACCGTATCAAAGACACAGATACAAATATCTTAATGTGAGGAACTATAAAAAGAAATTGTAAGAAGCTGTTACAATGTCAACAAGAAACCTCTTTCAAGACCTAGAAAAACAAAAGCATTTTTTTCTAAGTAATTTTAAGGCAGTAGTGCAACCATTTGACTACATATTCATACATACCACAAATTCATGCAAGAAAAAAATCAGAAAATGAAAAATAAATCCTCTTCACAACACCAATGAGTCTAACTTATATGATGTAAGATGTTACTACACAAAGCTGTTTGCATCATCCTTCAACAGAAATTTCTGCGTCCACAGCAGAGCTAGCAAAAAGGCACGTGTCTGTATCCAAGGTATCTTATATAAAGTTTGATCTACTTATGGATGATTTCATCAGCGCAACATGAAAGATATGATGGTGCACAGAGCCCACCAAAATGGAAACTCTTCACCTCCCAACCTACAACACAGGCATGTTCAGTTGTTAGTCTCTGAAAGAATGGCTGCTGACCTTGTACAAATTGTTGAATATGCTGATTGTATGAACTTAACTTTTAGGCCATAGGAGTTATAGTCATTATTTAATTTTCATTGCAGGCTATTAATTCAAACCTTGCAATATGAAAGAGGGCTCATTTAAGTGGAGCACAGGACTGGCCATATCATGGTGATGCTGGTCGGTGTTAACCAACCACTTTTCCATGAGGATGGCTGGGAACGCATTCTTCCTCAACAAGCATCGTACCAGGTTATCTATTAGTCGAACACCTCACGTGAAATCAGCAACCCGGCGCGAGTAGTGTCCTGCG
>JAOXNG010000002.1:8995494-9005778 GCA_028566535.1 Scolopax minor
TTTTTTGGAAGAACCTCATATTTTAGGTTACTTCACTTTTAACTGCTTAAAAAAAACCAACAAACAAACAACAAACCCCTAACATGTCCTGACCTGCTTTACCCAAGGGAGAACATTTCTGAACATCCGTACTTATGAGAGAGTTAAGTACCTTGCTGAACAAAGGCGCCGTACACGACCCAGATGGCACTGTGGAGGGTGGAGGAAGCAGAAGGGCTTGGCTGGGAAGCGTTCTGTGCCCTGACTGCCTGGATGCGGTTCAAGACAAATATCAAGACACCAACAATAGGGATGGCTGCAGCAATACAAGCCCACACCGCAAAGTCGAAAGGAGCAAAAAGAGAGAAGATATTGATTTTCTCCTCGGGCTTTTTGATTAAGATCCCCACAGAATAGTCCATGTACCGCTTGCTGAAGTCCACAACACTCTCTCGTTCTGGTGTTATAGTGATGGCTGAGATGGCCAGGTCTGCTCTCTGTGAGACAAACACAACAGATTAGACCTCTTCCTTTCACCATGAATTCTGCCAGCATGAGCCTTAGCAAGAAGCTTTTAAAGAACCAAGTGAATCCAAGAATTTAACACATTTAGACAAATTAAAATAAATTGTCTAAATAAAACCAGAATCAGTCTCATTATTTGAATGCTAATTAATTACACTGGTCTAAAGCAAAATAGTGAAATGTAACCTCCTAAAGTATTCTAGAACAAAAAGTGCCACCCTGACTCCTCTCTGGAATGAATGCAATTTATTTAAGATTTATCCCTCACTTGTTTTCCAAAGGATGCCTGAAAATCCAAACTGTATTAGCTTGATGCACTGCAAGCAATAAGAAACACCATTTATTTAGCTTGTGCATTTGATAGCAAGGTGTAAAGAACTAATGTTTGTTGTTCTCCCTGCAGAGATGCCAGCTGCCCATATTCATGAAGGGATTTCATATGACAACTGGGGATATTTTGTTTGTTTTTTACAATGAATAAAGCAATTAGAAAAACTAGTAACTGGAAGAATGCACAAAAGGCAACAGCTCCTGAAACTCTTTTAACCTCAACATTTAAAGCGAGTAGGTTTTACACATAGAGGGTCCTTAAAGAATATGCAGACTCAATGAAAGATAAAACAGGAGTTGAGTTAATAAATAAGATTCCCAAAGTTTTTGAAGAGCTGCAGTTAGACTTTTAATATTTTCCCACCTTAATAGAAAAAGTTCTCTTAAAAAAACAGAATGTAATTTTTGTTTCCTATCTCTACATTTTTCTAGGAAAGAAAGAAAATGTTTGGTGAAGGACATCTGCTTTGAAATATTTTGGAGTCAGTGGACAAACTAGTAGCAGAAATACTGTTAAAAAATACAATAGTAGATTGCTTCAGAGAAAGCAATTTCCAAAGAAATTTAACAGGATTTCTTACCACATTTTCAAGCCAATGAAAGTCAAACAGTTTATGTCAATGCAAAGTAAGTAAAAAATTCTTTATGTTTCCTAGCACCAACCAAGAATATCCCATTGTTATTCACATGTTTGTTATTCCTTTAATTGCTTCTATTTCTTCCTAAACATCTACTTACCAGATACTGAACCGCCTACTTACTAGATAATGAGAAAGCTTTCACTTTCAGTAATAACTTCACTGCAGAACAGTAACCTTTTCTACAAAGGGCAGCAACATGGAATATTAATTCCTTTGATTCTCCTTGATTAACATTTGTCCCATGTCAGATAGGGAGAAAATGAACAAAATACACTTCATTCTCTGTGACACTCCAAGCTACGGAGTTTCCCCATTTACTTCAATGGAGCTCAATTAACTAACTCCCAATTTGCAAGACTGTAAATAAGAAAAGAAATTTGATCCTCTCTGTTTTAAAACCTTGAGATTAATTTAAATTCTGGTCCTTCAAAACACTTCTGCATTGTATATTACTGCAAACACTTTTCCTGTTTGGAGACAATCAGTTGATGACTGTCAAATGCATTGCCACAGAGGGATCCAAATAAAGTCATATCTACAAACAAGTAGCAAAGACATAATGAAAAAGTTATTTAATTTTTTTTTTTCCTATTCTCTGTAGTCATTCACTCACACATACATACATGTCCTCTCTTCTTATTCTTACAACTATGTAAACACAGAGATTTACACTGATATAATTTATCGTGAGAAAATTTGGGAGTAAATAGAATATCAGACTCTCTAGTTCTATCCTGTGTGCAGGGTCTTAAAGTGCACAGTTTACACCGCGGTCAGACTACTTGCAACTCAGAAACATTTTGCACTGGTGTTTTCATTCTAACCCATTCTCTTCATTTAGAATGGAGGAAGGGGAGAATTTAAACAACCCCCTTACAAAGCTTTGACGGCATACTCCAAAGTGTCTATTTATTTATTTATTTGTTTGTTTTTAGAAATACAGCTACTTCTTTGTGTACCTTATTAATGAGCTCTCCAATCATGCCATTCCAGGAGCTGTTTTGGAGCTGCTGTCCATATTTGCCATCAGGAGCTTGATATATCTCATATTTGAAGCCCAGATTCTTGGCAAGTGCATCCAGGACATCAATGGAAAACCCTTTATATCGCTTTGGTTGCCCAAGTATGTTCTCCGCCACCATCACAAAAGGTTCTTCCTGAGAACAAAACAATATCTTATCTGATACTTGAAACAAGGGGTTTTAGTTGCTTCTCTTAGCAAAAGTATGTTTTCTGAGTTAATTCTGGACAATTTGGCACAGATTTTGAGACACTTATAACCTTCTGAGGCAAAAGCTGAGGCCACACAGGATACTGTGAGGCATCCCAAGCAGACACCAGTGCTTCAGCACCTGAGTCCTGCCCATGGTCTTGGATTTTCCACAGTTCTTGAGAAGAATCAGGGACTCCAGAGGACAATTCAACTCCTAGTAGCAGCTTCCTGGTGCCCACAGGATGAATTGTCCTCCGAAGTACCATCTCTTACTGCTGATTGTATAGAGGACATAGAGACCTACTTTACTGTCCTAAATAGCTGTCCAGAGTATAGATATTAACTTAAGCATATGAGTCCTAGATAGGAACTGTACTACTGTCCATCTTTCTCAGGGCATGTCAGATTTAGAAAGCTATCTTTTATAGACAATGATTAATCTTTTATCCAGGAGACATACTGAAACAAGAGCTAAAAATGCTGCATTTTGTGAATACTTAACCATTTGAGAATTCAAAGAATAAACTTCAAGGGTACTTGTTCCTGCAGTATGTTATATTAACATGTGATTTGGGACCAAGGAAGTGTAGTATTTTGTAGTATGTTTTCTGTCAGGTGTGAGTGTCCTGCTCTCCTGCAGGGGAACAGCAGGGTTGTTGGTTGCAGAGCTTCTGCAGTTGGCTGCCTTTGCGACCTGGTACTGACATTCTTGTGGAATGGATCTGCTCACCACCCACATAAGATACAGTACAACCTCACTTGTCACCAGAGAGTGGAAAGAAAACTGGGGGCTGGAAAGTGTGAGTTAATGATCTTATGTGATACTTTCTATTTGTACCATGATTCAGAAAAAGAGAAATAAAAATCACAAAGAGACACCACATTCCGCAAGCTGCAAACTACAGTATTTTAGGCAGGAATGGATTCAAGCCCTAATTTGCTCCTAATTTAGCACTTAGCTGACAGGAGCTCTGCTACCACTATCTAGATACTAACAGACAGTAGTCCCAAAAGCATAGTGATATTTTGGAAAGACAATGCCTGTCTAAAAGATATAGTTTATCTCAACAGGAATTTATGAGCTTGATGGAGGAAACACTTGATTAAATTTTACAGCCTGCAGTGTACAAGAGCCAAGATTAGATTATCATAATTGGCCCATCTGATCTTAAAAGCCATGAAATGTCGGAAACTGCATATCTGAGTTAGTACTGTATCTGGAATGCACCCTTGTGCACTCAGGCCCTGTGCTGGTTCCATGCCCAGTAGAATTATAATGCAGAAAACCAGCATAAACAAACACACAAACACTCTGTATCTCTGATAGTGCAGAGCTTCACATAAAATACTAAAAAGGCCATCATCTACCTTCCTTGTTTATGTAACTGATCATCCAAAAATACAGAACTGAAAATGATGGGGAAAAATACTGAGGGAAGTGCCCAAAATACTCAGTCAGATCTTTTTTATTTTGAGTGTTGGTTTCCTGAACTCAAATAGGATCATACCAAGACAGTCACCACTTTGAGTGTCAGTCCTTGTAAGTCATTGCCCAGACGTCGTTCCTGTAGACTACCATTCAGTCCTTTCTCAGAGTCCCACGTCGCCAACTAGAACAGAAAGCACAGTGAGTCTGAAGGACTGTTAGGCAGAAATTTTTCAGTATTTATATAAATGTGTAACAGTAGTCTGACTAAATCCAGAACTGATACTGAGAGGATAAGAGAAGTGTGTTTCTTAATGCAGAATGAGAATTAGTGAGATTCGTAATACAGACATAAAAAGTACCTTGCCTGAATGCATTTTCATCAATGCCAGTAACTTAACAGCTTTATTACCTGCAGCATTTGTCATTTTATTTTACTTTTATCACTCCGATAGGACATTTATTTCCAGCAAGTTTATAAGTTTATATTGCCTGACATTCCTCAAGATTATCTGTGGTCTCACTATCCTACATTTCCCTCTTTTCTCAGATCCTCTCCTACTCTTCAAATCATTCCCTACTCATAATTAAAGCGTGATCTTTCTTCCCACTGCACAACGTTCTCTCTCACTGGTGGTCATAAATTCTTGATACAGATTCTGTGGTCTCAAGCTATCCCCTCTTCTCTTTTGAGCTTTCTTCAGATGCTGTCTTAAGTCCTATTTTCTCTCTTTTTTTTTTCTCCTCTCTATTTTCAGGATATCTCCATGGAACATTTAAATTAAATGCATTGCTTTAAAAATCAATTTTACTGCAATTTCTGAAGAGAAATGCAGTAAAATACAATACAATAGGTTCAATAGAAAAGGCAATCTTAAGTGACCTTTGGATTAGTCAAACTAAATATGCTCTTCAGCAGTAGCAGTCAGACACTTCTTTTGCCTTCAAACAGAATCCATGGTTCATTTTGTTCAGTCAAGTTCTGAATAGTATCAAGTAGAAAGTGTTTCCTTTTTTTTCAGCTCTACTCTTACACACCAATACCATGCTCACATGTAGCAGTGTTGTTAGCTGAAGGCAGGCCCTGTAGAAATTAAACATAGCCCAAGATCTGTGAAATGTGTCTTCTTCCTGCCAGAAGCTAAATTTCATGTAGCAAGTCAAGACCTTCTTGGAAAGAACTTATTTCACTGAAAATGCCTATGGCTAGATGTCCTACATGATTTATTTCTATAACTTCGGTTTTCTCCTAAAGCCTCAAAAATAAAAACAAAAAATAAAATGTGATGGGAGAGATCTGTATAGCTTTATTTTTGTTTTGTTGTACTAAACTGATAAAACAGGGACCTAGAAAAGAACAGGAAGACGTTCAGTGAATATTCAGCCACCATAGCTATCACACAAGCACAAAGGATGAAAATTATTCTACAGTCACTAAATCTTCAAAGCTAAGACACAGGAGAGGAAAGAATTAGACTACACCTCCTTTATCCAGCTGTCTTGGAGGATAGAGGACAATGACTGAATAATATTCAGCTTTCTAATGACACTTCTGAGTCTCAGATTGAAAGCCCTCCCCCTGTGATTCCAGTTTGGAGTGATAAATGACCTTCTGTTCATAAAAGTCTCTCTAGCAATACAGTAGATACCTATAGCAACAGAATCAGTTAAATTCAAATTTAGATGCTTGCTCTGAAATACGTCCAGATTTTTCTTAGTTTTTGCCAAACCAAACTGACCAATTTTTCAGTTGATATAAGTCACTATGGTTCAGCAGCCTTCTTCAGCTGTCCTATGCAGTAAGTATATGATAAAAGATACATGGAAGGTTTTGGGCAAAATGGCTTGCACAATCTCCAGAGGATGACTAAATATTTATTAAAAATAGGAAATGCAATACATACATTTATTAATTCACCATTGGTGGAACTTACATTTCAATTCCTTCTCCCACTCCTTTTTGCTTCAAAAACTCCATCTGGTTTCATGTCAAGGCTTTAAGACTTTTTGAATACCCTAATTCTGAGTTAACACTAAGGATTCCTAAATGGAGCTTGAGACATGCCAGTGAGATAACATACATTTATTCCTTTTATTCAAAGGAAATAATTGGAGAGAGAAATCAGAGAGATAGATTCCTCTTTTATGCAGTAGGGGTAGGTGCAAAGAGGAGGAGCACATTACGCTTCAGCGCAGAACTCCATAGTGTTCTCTATGGAGATACAAACTTTTCAGTTTCTCAAAAGCAAACCATGCAGATAAAGTTAATAAATGGAACATGAGGAAACCATTTCCAGAGGGAACTTTTGCCTGTGCATCCTTGTGCTTCAGAACATTTCATTTGTTCTGAAGTGTGCCAATTTT
Source organism: Scolopax minor (assembly GCA_028566535.1). Taxonomy (NCBI): domain Eukaryota; kingdom Metazoa; phylum Chordata; class Aves; order Charadriiformes; family Scolopacidae; genus Scolopax; species Scolopax minor. The sequence continues at coordinate 9,001,973 of JAOXNG010000002.1, forward strand.
AACTTCCACTTCTTGCAGACAAGAATTTTGTTTACAGGACCAATGTATTTACAGATACGACTACCAATTTGTGACAGCTGACCTGTCAAGATCAGTGCCCAAGAAACTAATTTCCAGCACTGTTAAACACAATGAGTACTGCTGTTATTTGATAAGGCCGTTAGAGCTTCATTCTTTGTAGAAATGTGTACCATGTTCCTACCAGAAGTCTGAAGCCCAGGGTTATAGCACAGCCATCATCTGACAGGAGACAAAGGGCTTTTAGAGCTGATTATGACAAAAAACTGCTTATAGGAAGAATTTAAAAAAATAAATAGTTTCTGGAAGATATATTTAATGGCAGTATGGGTGGGTTTTTTTAATTTATTTTCAAGTTACTGGGTTATGGGAGCTCCAGTTCTGAAAACAGCTACTTTATTAAAGCTTTTTAACTTAAACCTTTCACTTGAAATACACTCCATTTAATAGCAACATTCATTCTCAATGCAGACTGTGAAATGAGAAGTAGATAAAAAAGGGCATAGCTTTTCTGAGTATTTCTAAGCAAACAAAAAAAAATCATGGGAAAGGTTTGCACCTCCATGATATGAGAAAACAAATAACAAAAAAACGCATGATAGCCTGGTGATTCCTGAATTCAACAGAGATATCAGGTCTGAACTGGGATTTCACATAATTCTGGGTCCAAGCCAAAGGTGACCAGGATATTTTTTCATATGTGGAACAACTTCATTGAAGACCCAGAGTGCAAGATTTAGCCTGTGATCTCATCTGTGTACTACATCTCAGGTGAATGGATTAATCAGAACCTCTAAGGCAGTTTGGGGGCATGTTATCATTCACAAAGGTCAAAGGTATTGGTTTAGTCTTTATGATTAATGGCATAATTCATGAATACTTGAAAACCTCAAATATTTTCATCTCCAGCAGAAAAATTTATTCCCCACTACTGAAATGCAGCCATTCCTAGAACTCATCCAGGGAGAAACTCCATAGAAAGTGCACAGGAGCAATTTAATGACCCAGACTACAATTACTTACAATTGTGCTTTAACTTAGCAAATGTACATAACACCATTGAATCCTGAGAGTTGCACTTATATAAAGTTAATTGAGCATAGACCTAGAATAGAAAATAAAGAAAGTTCAAGAGCACTGAAGAGGGGATTTGGTTAGGAAAGAGCAATTGACCTGAACTGACATATCTAAGGAAACAGATATACACCACTGCTCTTCTGAGAAGCACAGAGAGATAAACAGCAAATGTCTAGGATTAAGATGCCACATGGAGACTGCCCTTGAACTAGCATAATGCCCTTCAAACCATGTAAAGGAACTGGCTCACAATTAAGAGTGAAGAGAAGTATTAACTGAGTCACTATCATATGGATAGTCCTGTGAAATTCTTATTTAAGATTTAAGAAAACACAAATTTCCAATTGTGCCAACAACATGTACTTTGACAAGAAGCTCCCAGTAACAAGCAGAAAATTTATAAAAATTAGAATGAACATTTCAAAATAATTCAAATGGCTCAAACCCAATGAAAAGTGATAAAAATTGCATTAAAACAAAATGCAAATTAGTACCAGAAACATGTTTTTGCCATGTAAGATCAATCACAGTATTAAACCACTGTCATCCAGAGAGTAATTAGAGTCTAGAATATAGAATATCTCTCTCATGTCATTTGCAATAATTTCTACAAAATAATTGGGAAAATCTAGAGAGGAAAAACCACTGCACCTAATCTGGAACTATGGGGGTAGTTTAGGAGGACAGATGACTACAAACAGAGGTTCTGGTAGAGGTATTTCAGCATTAATACTCTTCATTCTCTAGAAGCCTTTGTATTTATTCAGTTCTTGCTATACAAATTCTGCTGTTCACTACAATCGACAATTTTGATCTTATTTAGCATAACTCAGCAATATCTTGCTCCACTATTTTTATGGTTCTTCATTGCAGATAATATGAAATATTTTGATGTGAGAGGAGGTGGTTTTCTTTATGGTTTTCACTAGCCAAAGATCAGTTAATTTAAAGATAATGGCCATTAAAGATGATGGCCATATTATTAAAAGCCAACTATTTTGCACATAGTAAATGTCTACCACATAAATGAAGTTCAGACACATCATGCCTTATACTACTAATATTAAGGAAACTAAGATATACTTATATCTGTGTATACAGTAGATTTCTGCAGAACTATGACTGAGGAGTCTCAATCAGAATTGAAGTAGTAGTATCTCTGTACAGTAGTTGTATTATCCCTACAGCTTTTAGTGACACAGTATAAGACTTCTCATATCCCTTGGGAATGGATCAGCACCATATACTTTATATTGTCTATACATCACATTTGATATTATTTTTAATGACATAAATTATTAATATTATCTTTTTGCTGAAATAAGATATTACTCCTTTAATTGGCAGAACAAGACATTATTTTGCTAGCAAGTCAACGAAGGAGCAATAATACCCAATTCAGAATTGCTTCTCTTTCCATTTTATGATAGCTGGTGAGCATCTCTGATCTCCTATGCAAGACAGAGAAATGCCTATGTTCTACTGTACCATGCCTCATCAAAGAGTGTACAGGGCAGCAAATCAGAATGAAGCAGAAAAAGAAGCTGACAGGACATGACAAGATAAATGTAACCTGTTAATATTCATTATATAAAAGTATAAATAGGTCATCTTCAGCTCTGGTAGAATAAATTGCTTCAATTAATATGAGTCTTTGAAGGAGTAGTGACTGCTACATGCTGATGTTATTAGTGGGGCCTGCAGCAACACAGGCACTGGAAAAGATGTAGTTTTAAGTGAAGCAATCATAAGAGTGATGAAAAAAATACGAACAAGAATATTATCCTCTGATGGCTTCTCTATAAAGTGCAGGCAAGTATTAATCTGTCCTCAAATTTTTGCATTTAATTTCCCCTAGAACTGTGCAGATGTTAAAACTGATCACTGGTACTATTTTTAAAATTAAATTACTTTAACTATTTTCATATCTTATTTGTTTTTCCTACCCAGACTTTTCTAGTTTATAGGGTTCTGTAAATATATTGAACACAGTGTCATGAAGTTAATACAGAATTCTTTTGGAAAAAAAAATTTCAAGTTCATTATTCTGAACTTTTACTCAGGAAGTAAAAGATCAGAAAAATAAAGAACTTAGCACTTACAGTTACTTATTTGGGGAATTTAAACATCATTGTCATCTGTGTACATACCCAAAATAGCCCAGGATATGTTCCTGAATCAAAGTTGAATAAAAATCACACAGTATTTTTAAAAGCACTATTTTACAGATAATTCGAAAAGAGTAAACTCATTTACGTAAATAACACTCTAACAGAAAATTTTCTGGCAGAAAATGCAAACACACATTGAATAAATTATTCATTATGAATTATTCACCTGTCTGTATTCTCTTCTTCACATCAAGTGAAATAACAGACTAAGCAAACTTTCAGATGTCTGAATTCAACAGACGCTACAGTATCCAACGCTTTTGCACTCAACCTCATCTTTCTTAGCTCAGATGGGATTTTACATTCTTGTTTAGACCCATGTTGGATGTTTTCAATGGAAGATAATACCCACTTCTAGTGCAAATCTCTTACTCAGAAACATGCTACACATAAAATACATAACAAAAATCCCAATACCCAAACCCTTATTTTACAGTAAAATGTGAAATAAGCCATATCTGGGACACAGAATATAAAATTATCTCCTTGTTATAACTATATTCAGTGACAGAAGAGCATTATTACAATAGCTAGATAACG
>JAOXNG010000002.1:9011558-9021909 GCA_028566535.1 Scolopax minor
GGCGCTTTCCACCAAGAAACCATTCCAGCGGAAAATGTGTTACAGCTCTAAAAGTGACCACATTTTCTGGCTGGTATCCCAAGCTGCCTTCCTTGTCTCCAGTTTCCCTTTGATCTTGCTCCATTCAAATATTGCTGTTTCTGTTGTTAAAGCAGATGCTTTGGTCTTGCTTCCAAGCCTTGGTTCCCTCACTGCCTTTGGCACTGAACAGCCATCTCTTGCTGAAAGATCGCCTTCCAGAGATTTTCAGTGTGGTGCTTTTCTGATGGTATTGCACCAATCTGCCTCTTTCACTGTTCTCCAATTTTTTCTAACTCTTCACTTCACACCCTCTAAATAAATGTTTGCAGTAAACCCCCTATGTTGCAATACAAACCAAAGACATCTACCTCTCACTGCCACCATTCCTGCTTCATTACTCCTGACACCTGTACTCTAGATCTCGTTAGCTTTCTCCCAATATACTTACCCTAATGTAACATAAGCACAAGCATAAGCTCAAGCTTACTGCACCATGTCATTCCAGCTGTGGAACTGCTTCCCCAAGTCATTTCACTAGTTTATGTATGACTCAAACAGCTTTTATTTTTCCCAGCTTGGCCAAGCACCTTAATGCTATCCTAAATTTGGACTGGCTGTGTTAAGGCTGTGATCTTGGTGGCTCCCTCAATTTAGCGAGTGCCTTAAGTTCCAACCTGTCACAGGGCTGGAACTGTACACAGGATCAGTGCTTGATTTTACAGTTAAAGGGTCAATGGTATTTCCATTATAGGCCAAATCCAACATGAAGAGGGATGGAAACCTGAGAAGACGACTGAAACGTCAAGGTAGGAACTTTATTTTTGCATGGGTCGATTATACTGAAAGGTCAGCAATACATAATAATGCAGTTTCTGCAGCTGAAGTATCAGTATCAGGAGGGACAGTTATATTTCCACAATTTGATTACTCCTGTTTTTATCACTACAGTGATACTGGAATTGATATAAATACATCAATACTACTGGAAGTCTTAAGAGATTTTGTCTATAAAATAAGGAGGGAAGAGTTTGTTTGTTCTATGCTGATGATATTGAAAAGCAAAGTGTGCCAGCCAGAATCCACCCCACACAACCCCAAACCTTTAATTAAGAAAGCCTGATATTAAGTTGTACTCAATTACAACATGCATAATTTGCCACTGTGCTCCCAGAGCTAGTCCATATGCTTGTGAGGCACCTTTTCAAGCTCTCTTTTGGGCACACTATGACTATCATACAATGTGCTTGTATTATAATTAAATTTGGCATAATTACTTTACAGAGTGATCAGTGACAGTCTATTGTTCAGGAAGAATTATTCCTCTGAGCCTTCCAACATTATTTTAGTTCCTGGTTCTAAATGAGTTTCAAAGAATGTAATTTATAATAACCAAAATCCCAAATGAACACTTTAATATAGCCTTCCTTTGTTATAGCAGTTCTCTAGTAAAATGTTCCTGAATAAGAACACTCCCAGTGTAAGGAGTTACCTATGCTGCACAGACCACTCCAATGGGAAAGAAACCCAGAAGGAATGCTTAACAAATTCTACGTTGATGCTTTCTCCTTCTGCCTCCCTCCTAAAATATGGATGCTGCAGAACCCTTTCAGAACTTGTTCTACTATTTAAGTATCATCCTTCCTCTAGGAGAATGCTTGCCTTTCCAGAAGCAAACAAAGAATTCTCTCATCTGAAACATCACACTAATTTTTGAAGGAGGCATGATGATTAGACTTGAGAGAAAACTGGAACTGCTATCATAGGGGAAACCAGGTAGCTTGATTTCTTCCTGAAATAGGATGTAGAGCTGAACTTTTCCACAGAGAGAAACTCTGAGAAATCTAAGTTGGGCAGTGTCTAAACATTTTCTTTAAACATTTTCAATTCCAGTAAAATGTTTTGACAAAGTAGAATCCTTGGAAAAATCCCTTGCAGATCTCATCCATTCCAGTATTAAAACACATTTCCCTATATTCTATTAACTACAATCCTAGTCCTCAATTTCTTCCCATGGACCAGTTGCTAAAGCATATTATACATCTCACTGAATAAATTCCTACAATGCACTCCAGTCCCTCAAGATCACCATGTGCAGGAGATTCATAAGAGAACCCAGACCACGATACATGACAGAAGATATTATAACAGTTCAATACTGTGGGGTTATTTTATTATCTTGTCAAAATTAAACCCTTCAGGCCACTTATAAAATTCTAAATTTCAATAGGTTTTTACCAAAATAAAAACTTTCTTGTGCAAATTTATTTTCCAGAAGATCATTCCAATGAAAAACTGCCAACCAGCTATAAGTACAGCTGATCTTTATTTGTGTGATTTTTCAAAATACTGTTAAAAAGGAGCTTTCATTCAGATTAATTAAGTTCTCTGAACTATCAAGCTCAGTCACTTTTAATGTCAGCAAGGTTCATCTGTGCAACCACGGATGTTGGCCACTGAGCTTCTGAGGTGAGATTCCAGAGAAACTTCACTATTAAGATGTTCAGCATTCAATAATATGTGATATTGAAGTGGAATCAAAAGTCATAGCAGAACACATTTTATGCAAAGTCTGGTGAAATCTGTATATCTCACATGTCTGTCATCTAATAGGTAGAACAGGAATTTGTTTATAAAGCATTCTTTTTTATTGGCAGAAGTAATTTAGCAAAATAAAGCTGAAGACTATAGATTTGGTACCAAGCACTGGCAGTCATTATGTTCATGTATCATGTATAAGGTTAGCTGGTTTATAAATTTGTTTGTGAACATTAACTGCAATGTCACCAGCAAGTCTGATTAAAAGCTTTGAAGTCTCCAGATGTGCAGTCATATGATTATAAGGCCATCATACCTCCAATGTTAAAGAGGAAATCCATAACCTTTATGGCTAAAGAAAAAGAGACTGACAATATTAAAGTTAAATGTACTCACACCTGGACAAATTAAAAAGCCCTTATAATTTTGCTTAGATCAATTGAGTTGATTAAAAATTACTTTCCTGTCATTCTTTCTGCATAGAGCTAAGAAGGGAAATATTTGTTGGAAAACATAAGAGGCATCAGATACATTTGCTGGGAGAAAAAGAAAGTTTTAAGTAATGGCATGCAAAACAAGATTTTTCTGCAGAGTTCAGCTTACTGTTTTTTCTAAGATAAAGTGTATGATAAAGAAGAGAGGGAAATGGCCAAAATTATAGGAGGAAGCAAAAGTGTCTAATAGTAGCTAACTTACAAAATCTGTGGGATACTATCTGACTTCTTGGTGAACTTAATAACACTGTCTGGTTTATCAACTTTCCCCTCAATAAAGATCTGGCCATAGAAATCCATACGTTAGAAAAAGCTCTAATACACAAGACTAAATGCAGAGAATGAAAAGCTGTGAAAACTTCAGCTGGTACAAAACACATCTACTCTTCAGGTTAAAACTCAGCTGCAGTATATACCTTCCTCCTGCAGGTTCCCTGTCAACTTTCCATGATAATTTTAAAGCCTCATATTAAAATGCACATTTTGAATATTATTCATATTAAAATCAAATAAATTTCAAGTAAAATTTCAACTATATTTTGATCCATAAAGTGACATCATAGAGGCATTCTTTTAAGACAGTACAGATCACTAGACCTGAGTCACGTCCCAGAAGTGAGGATCAAACATTGTTCATCAAGAGAACTGAGCTACAAGACAAACTTCACAGGTGAGATGTAAAATAAAACAAAAATAAATTTGACAAAACACAACCCCATTTCCTTTGAAATGGACATTGATAAAATCTTATTACCAGTTTACTATAGAAACAACAATGGAAAATAACATAGCTTTTAAAACAAAAACAGCCAGAAAAGAAAGGTGACAAGAGGTCTGTAGTGACTTGAAACACCTGATGATACTATGTAGGTGATGGACATAAAAGAGAGAATATGCATGGATGCAGTTTAAATGGACACAGTTTAAATCACAGAATATGTATGGACACAGTTTAAATCTCAAAGAGTAGTGGGACAGAGGTTTGAGAAGAGGAGAAGGAGGGAATTCCCAGGAAAAACATGGGTAAGAAGGCCAGGAAGTGTGAGGAAGATGGACAGGCAGAGAGAAAAGTAGAGGCACTAAGGACTGAGTACAAAGAATGCCAAAGTGCAGAAGAGATAGCAGACAAGCAGGGACATGCAGCTTTTTTTTCTTGCCTGGAGTCACTAGAAGTATCATTCACTGCTAATCCACCTGACAGGTTGATCAGCATATTAGCCAAATAGCAACCTTTAGAAAGAGAACATTTGATTCTCCTTCCAGAACACCCTCTTATGTGATGGCAAAATATTATTAGTTGTGTCTCTGATGAGCTACCTAGTGAAGATCTTTTTAAGTCTTCCTCCTTTCACCATTCTGCTGATACCATAATGCAATAAACTCAAGTTACTTGATAAAGACGCTGTATTTTAACACAAATATTTCTCTATGGCAGAGTAAGCAGAACTCTGAATGATAAAATATCAGGCACTAACACCTGCAAGTATGCTTATGATTTACATTTTACAATTTCAGTTTATTCTTGCAGAATAGATACACAAAGGAAAAAGGTAGATAAATTATGGTTGTGCTACTTCTTCTTGTTTTCTGTCTTTCATTAATTTCTTAGAATTTGGAGATGTTAGACAGTTTTCAATATGTCTAAATTACTTATTAACTCTAACATTATCACCGACATCATGTTTTAATCCATGGCACAACAAAAAAATGCAATAAATTCTCTCATGTTCATACACAAAGTGTATTATTTTTTTATTTAAAGAGATATTATGTGATATCGGAAGCTTGCAAGATAATTAGAACATTGTACAGATTTCTTCTTTGGTGTGGATTTTATGTATTATTAGCTAATTTGCCCTTGGACAAAAGCATGAGGCTCTCATTGGAGTCAACAAGAACTGTGTGCATTAACAATGTGCAAAGTTTCAGCCTCAGTTCAGCAAAGAATTTAAACAAGCCAATAGTCAGTCTGAATTTTAGATTAGATTCAGGTTAAAGGCCTTGCTGCATCAGGAGCCATTCCTTGAAATTTAAAACATCATAATAAATAAATATGATTATTAGCCGCTCCCATGAGCTGGCTAGATAATTCCTCTGGTGCTCAGAGAAATCTGACAAGAGCAAAAACCAAAAAATAAACCTGGTTTTGAGTAGTCAGAATCTTGTGAGCAATAAAATTATTTGGAAGAAAAGCCTCACCAGACTTTGAATTTGGTATGCCACTGCTTTCTATTCTTTGTGGGTGTGACCACGATTAAGGTAAAATGTGAACGTGAGGCATAAAGTAATGCCAGCTCAGAATCTTCTAGTCTTCAAAACCTCCTGCATTCTTGAATTTCCCACACGAAGTGCAAGACAGCCAAATCCCATCGCTCCATGACATGGTAAAGGCTCTACAGATGCACTATCCCTGCAACTGCTCTCACCTCCAGCAGCACTTCCCACCCACTCCTGGTTCCCTTTATTGTATGTAAATGGTGAGATAAAGTTCAAGGAAGCAGAAATATTTCAAAAATGTCCCTTTCAAGATAGGCTGCAAGATCATCCATTATTCAGCGAACCAACCTCTTTTACACGTGGTCATGTCAGATTCTGATCCTGAAATCCATATTCAAGAACCCCAGAGGAACTAATCCAGAATATCCAGTGACTCATTTAAGTAAGGGTTAGAATGCAGGTTTTCAGAATCAGTCAGGTTCTTGTTTGGTATAGAATTAAGTCCTTTCTGAGACAATGAGCAGGACATCCAACCAGCCTTTTTTTCTGCTAATGTAATTTTGGATCAGAATCAGGAACATGGAGCCTATGTAGCAGTGATATGCTGCATTCAAATGCTCTGCTCAAGCACATCAAAAGAAAGTTACAGGATATCAGCAGTGTTTGAATTTTTTGCATACAATGGATACAGATATCAGAAATCACTTGTTAAGAAACAATGACAAGTTTTTCAGAGGCAACATAATGCAATTCAGATAATTAAATATTTTAGTAGAACACCGATATTCTCCTACTTATCCATCATTTATTAGCATAATGCCCAAAGTAACATATAATTGCATGAATATAAACAATTAATAAAACAGGCTTGTTTACAATAATTTGCACTGCTTTTACTGCATCTGTGTGACTGTATTTGCAAGGTGTTTAGCATAAACATGAATGGTTTTTGCAGTCTGTGTACGAGTTCCATGCTGCTGTGGAAATAAAACTAGCAATACCTAAACTAGCTAATTTAAAGCTAGGTTGATATGGCTAGGTGAACCGTTATTACACAAACTGCAAATAGATATTTTAACCCTATTGGAAAAATCTGATCAAGATCCCTTGATTTGACTGCATTTATAAGACTATATGCCAACTGACATTCCACCTGACTCTTTACGAATATCTTTGCTAAGTGCTCCTAGAGATTTTCTATCTGTATTCATGGAAACATTTTGAGAACACACGCTTCAGTACACTTTCTCTTAGATTACTGCTTTCTACACCACAACATTGTGGACATCCACATCTTAGACTTTATCACCAAACGATCACAGAGAAATCTCTGTGTAAGTGGTATCTTGGATTATCTTATTTACAGCTTTTTATTCTTGCCAAATTTTTATTGGCTTTGTTTGGTCATTCTTACCGCTAATACAAGTGAATGGCAAACCAGTCTCTGTAGATCTCCTAAAGTACAGCAGAAACCTTAAATTCTTTTAGTGTAATGAAGTGGTCAATGTGCCATTCCATTCATAAGAAAAACACATTTTGGAACAATGGCACAAGACATTTGACTATGCATGACTTTACGGAACTGGAGGTTTTCCAAAGGGTTATAAATGAAAGGAAAAAGCATTTTTACAAATGTGATCTTAAATATACTACATACTTAGCTGTGTATATTGCTCAAGATATACTGTAGGCTCACAAGAAAATGAGAAAAAGTTAGTGGTCTTCTTTCCCCTCCATTCTACACTGATGTCCTTTCTCTTCTCAATTAATTAAAACATGGTGAATACAGAAAGAGCTTAAAAAATATCTGACAATGTTATCCGCTACAGCAGAATTATGATAAGGTTAATCATCTGGATTAAAAGAGTATAACTTCCCCTTGCAGGTGATTGTTACTATCAGTTTTCTTGTGGAAGGACAGTCAATAATGCCTCCTAATCTCTTATAGCAGACACAGGACAAACATTTTATTACAATCTAAATAAATGAGAGAAACTTTAATTTCAGACCTGTCTATCAAAGTGATATCTGAGTAATTATTACAGCTATGGCTGGCATTTCTTTCTTTTTTTCTCCTCCAGGTTTATTTTTTTTTTAGCCATTGCTTCAAATAAGTATCATAATTGTTACAAACAATGTCCAGTTTTTGATAAAAAAGTAGACTTATTTGCACTTATCCTTTGTTTTCTAAATTATTCCCAATTCTGTTCTTTCCTTTATAGTTGCTTCTGTGTTTTCCTCCACACTGTTCTCTCATTATTCCCCAGGTTTATCAGGCTATGTATTCCATACTTTAACAGAACTTCTTTTGTGTTCCTGTTGTCAAGTAAGTTTACTTTTTAAGCAGTATATAAAATACCACCAAGGTTATGCACCAGCTTTTCACTTCTTGCATTTCAATATTACATATAGATTCTAAAACATGGAATTAGAGATGTATATCAAATCTAAGGAATAACAAGTCTTAGCAAACTCACATATTTATTTTTCACTATTTAGGTACCGGTATCTGGCACCCTCACTATTTTGTTTCAGATGGCTCTGCTGTCACAATGAAAAGGAAAAAAAAGTGAAATTAATATGATTCCAACACTCTGAATTAAAAACAAAAATGAAACGAACACTTCTAGACCCAAGCTCCAAGCTTATTTTTAAGCCCCAGGTGTTCTTCTTCAGAAATTCATCCATTGTGGGTTTTTAAGTCTCAGAGTGGTACAAAGAATGTCTGTTTTTGAAACAAGGCTTTCTTTTTAGTAAGGTGAAAAATATCAGATAAATAAATGCATTTGTATATTAATGGATACTTCCTCATATTGGACTCTTAGATAAAAATAAGTATCCCAAGGAAGGTAAATCAGAAGCAGCTGAAATCCAAAATGTATTTTCCCCATGACAGAGACCAGCCATTAAAGTCAGTTCCATTACCAGATTTTGGAGCTATTAAACCTGATTTTAGGAGATCACTATGACTACTCCACTTTAGATTCTTGTTCTACAAGGATTGAAGATAAACACTTAGGCCTCTATTAAAATGATAGCATTAAACATCTAACGGGCCTGAAAAATTAACTCATGGACATTCCATGTGTGTATATATAAGTTATTCAAGAGTTAGTTATCCTCATGTTGCTTCCTCTAGCAAGCAAAAGACAGAAGAGGTTTGGGGCTTATAGATTTGGCTTGTAGGATTTCCCTCATTTTCATCAGATACATGAAAACCCCAAAAAGAGACACTTCTGTTATCAAAGAAGATACTAACAGGATTAAACATTAATAGAATTATGCAAATCACTTATAAAATTAGTCTACAGAGCAAATAAGATGAGAGTGTTCTGCCAGGTTTTTCATGCTTGTTGAAAAAACATGACAAAAAACTTGATTTCCATATGTTTGCACCCTAGTTTCTTGCCAATAGGGCACTTTAAAGTATAAAAAAAATAAAAGTAAGGACACAAAGACCATGTATCAAAGCTAGCCTGATAGCTCAGAACATGCCTTCAGCTGTCTTGACTCATTTTTAGATCTGAGAGAAGACTACAAATGTACTGACAATACTCAAACCCACAGTAGTCACATACAGCAGTAACTAACCATGTAACTCATATGACCTTATCTTCCCAAATTTGGAAGTGAGACTATTCTGGCCTCCAATATAAATTCTAGAATATAGAATAATTATTATGGCTGTGGTGTTGATAATATTCATCAAACTATCCTGAACATTAACAAAACCCAATGCATTTACTGGTTTTGAAACTGACCCCATGATACCCTTTGTCATTAAAGTAGCAGGTGACAGGAGAACAGTGAAGAGAGAACACAGATCCTTTAATTTTAACCACAAAACTTCCAACAATACAAACAGCAGCTATTCTTGCGCAATGAAAGAAAATGAATTACTAATAATTTCAGTCTTTTCATCTTCAACCTACTAATTTTCAATGCATTTCCTAAGAACATATTTCTCCTTTATTACAGTTCTTGATTTAACCCAAAGTTAGTATCTTGTTTCAAAGATGTTGGACCATTCTACCTCATACTGGCAAAAAGCTTTTAAACAATCATCAATTCAGTATAACATCTACTGTGCTATTACCACAGAAAAGTGTTACTGTTCAAGAATACTTCCTCTGGATCATAATTATAATAAGAATAGGTTCCTGAGGGCATAACATAACTAAGTCCTGAAGTTGAAAGATTGTTTAAAACCTCATCGAGGTAGATGTCTGCTATTTTATTTCAAAAAAACACATCTGAAGTTTATAACATGTCTGAATGTTTTAATGGTTTTATTTTTTCTTGTTTAGAAGAAAAAAGAACCACATGCAGTTTAGAATTTCATCAGTCAGAATAATCTTTGTGTTATAGCGATTTTCATCCTAAAGGGCCCTCAATCTTTTTTCATATGTATTCAGTCATTTCTATGGTGAAATGTAGCAACTGTTTCACAATGTCAACAGTTTAAAATGTGCCAGGTAAATCATTTCAAAGTACAAAAAAGTAAGAGAAGGGGAGAAAGTCAAGGGAGTTTCCAGGCGAAAGCATACAAGCAGCTTATATTTAACTCAACAGATGTCAATTCAGATAATGCATGAACTAACATAGCTAAGAATCTGCTTCAAACACAGGGAAACAACACTACTGAAAATAAACTTCAAAAAGAAACTAGCTAGGCACAAATGGGCTAATTTGCACTGTAATATAAGCAAGTTAAGCAAAAGATTATGTCCAATATTACACATGTAAAGGAAACATTGCCTAGGGTAGGAAAGGGACAGTGCAGAAAGGATAATGCCATCCCTCAGAGGGTATTTGTACAAAGTACAGTGGCATGAACCCTCACCTTGGGACAGGCCCAATCTTTTAACAAGGCAGCAACCTGGCGTCGTTCTCCAGTTGCACACACTAGGCTGGCCCCAGAGGGTCAGTTATGCTGTGATCAGATCCAAATTCATTTGGATTTCATTCATTTGACTTTGGTCACCTCAAAGTCACCTGATTTTCACAAGAATCCAGGCAGCTGCTCTTCTTGGAGTCCCTTCCCTCCTCACTTCCCATATTCTCCAGATATATCCCTTAAAACA
>JAOXNG010000002.1:9022140-9038536 GCA_028566535.1 Scolopax minor
TTTCCATTGACGTAACTTGGGCCAGGATTTCAGGGATATGAAGCAATTAATCACATGTCACACAGCAGCACAAAGCTCCCCTACATTTAACTAGTAATTTAAATTAAATAAGCTAAAATATATAGCACACCTGAGATCAGTGTGACTATGGACCTTCTTCTCTATCTAGTTCTTCAGGAAGGAAATCCACATTCACACTATATACAAGGCTGGTTCAGAAAACAAACCTTTTTGTATTATTAGTGAATTCTGTTTGAGCAATTTCACATAACTGTTTATTGGTTTTCTGCAGTCATTCAATCACTGGCAGCATCCTCACTTGGTAAGACAACTACCTACAGCTATGACCCACGGCTGGGTCACAGCCTGCTTAATTGCATGTGAACCCTAAAGAACACCCTACACCTTGCTAACTTTGATGCCGCTCCTTAAGTAGCATCACAATACTGCATACACTGAATAACTTTACTGAGCAAGCACGGGTATTCTCCTGCTGTTCAGGTTATCAGTGCTAACAACCTTCAACATGTATCCTTTCTGAAAAGTTGTGACTGGCTATAAATAACATTGTGATGTCCTATCACATGTTCTGTAACTAACAGAACACAATAGTTTTCAAAAACATATATAAAACACTTATCATTAAATATTATTCTTTTCATTGCAAATTAACTTATTTTCTTCGACTAACAGAGAATATAAAAATCCATTCAAAACCTATTTCCAAGTCAGCCTCATTTCTTCTAAGATCTGCAGATATACAAAGGTCTCTATATGATGGTAACGTTAGGGAGACAGTATTTCTGTGGAGAAAAAAACAGTAGCAGAAGCAAGAAAAACAATAAAATCCAGCTAGCTAGAAATCAATATTTTAGTCTTTACAAAGAAAAAGTAAAATAGCAAAAAAGGGGTTGAGCATTCTGTTTCAGATAATTAAAAGAAATGCAAATGAAATTAAATTTTAATAAAGTAGGTTTTATAAATTGGAATCACAGATACATTCATGAATAGAAAATACATATCTAATAATCTCTCAACTGAGGAATATATATGTCTAGTGATGACACACAGCCAAATCAAAGGTATTTAGAATGGTTGCAAAAAGAGGCAACAACGAAAGAAAAACAAAATTGAGGACCATTATATGTTTTGCATGTTAAGCTATATTACATTACATGCAATCCTTTCTTCAAACAGAACCCCTGCTTGCACTGGTTGTACTCACTGTTGTCTGCCAGTTGCAGTAGAAGGAGTAATTGTTTATTATCTGTGAGACCAGGGTAACGTTTAGTTAGTCCTTCAAGACCGAGTTCCTCATTTTTACATGAAAGATGCTAATGTTTATATACACATATATAAAAGACCCCCAAAACCTACACAGAATTAATGCATGAAACCAAATATCAAAATGTTAAAACCAATAGAAAAGATGTTTCTTAGCTTTCTGAAAAATAGAGAGAAAAGATGACCTAGACCACGAACTATGCCTTAGCCTTTGAGAAAATTCTATTATTTTGAAAAAAACTACATCTCATTTGAATAAAACTTGTATTTTTATTTATACCCAAATTTGCACTATCTCTATCTCTTTCTGCTTGTTACCAGAAAACCTGTTACCAATTCTTCAGCATTGCCCAAAACTATCCATCAAACACTCATCAGCTGCTAAGAGAAACAGTAACTTCCAATTTCACAAATTAGAGGAAAGTGAAACATCCCAGATGTCATCACCTTTATAGTATTTTCCAGCATGTTTGTGGCATGCGAGCGTGTTGCCCACCCTTTGAGTGGATGTGAGGCTGCTCTCCCTGTGCAGTGACCAGACCAGGAGTCACCCAGGTGTGCCACCTTGATGGCTGGCTGGAGCTCAGATCCTCTGCTGAGAGGAAGGGCAAGAGCTGAGCACCACCTGAACTCAGACCAGGCAACTAGGAGTACCCCAGAGCACTAGAAGGGGGAGACCACATTACTGTCTTCACAATGTTATGTGGAGAAAATAAGAAAGGGTTTTTTCCTCACAGTGATATTAACGTAAGTCCTAATGTACAGTCTGGAAAGCATAATTGTATTTCTAGCTTGTAGTCAGTTAAAGAAAGTACTGATATTGTCTGTCAGATTTATTGACGATTATTATCCACAATTTTTTCCTGGTTTTCTCACATCTGTATTTCCGCTGGGCATGTTTTGTTTCTCAAACCCCGTATTTTTGACAGCATTACTCAGCACATCAAAGTAAAATAATGAATCTTACTGCTATGGTTTTTTCCATCTCTAAAAGTGTCTATAAAAAGCACTCAGAATGCCCCCAGAAAAACAGCTTTTTCTCGACTTGTGCTTTCTTAAGCAACTGACAAGAAAAGCAGATTTTAATATGCCACAGAGGAAATTAAGAGAGAGTGAAATCTATTTATGCATGTATGCATGTATATGAGTTTGCATATTTTGTATTCTTTCCCACAATTTAAAGACTCAGCATTTCTATGTAAATGGTTTACAGCAGCAAACAAAAGGAGAACATCTAGATTTGTAATTCAGCATATTGGGACATAGAAAGTATGAGATACCCAAGACCAGGCATATTTCAGAACAAATATACATCAGGAAGGCAATAGAACTAGGCCTGATGTGGATTTCAGTAGAGCTGCCAATCAAACCAGTATTTAATTCAACAGACTTTGTCAGCTTGCTTAAGTCACAGGCCAGCTGGAGGTCCTTTCCTCATTAATCATTGCATCCCCAGTTTTCTGGGTTACTCAAATTAGCTGCCTGTACATACTCTCCCACTGGTTTGCTGCGTGGATCTATGCCCCATTTAATTTGTCACCAGCCATTTAGAGATGTCTATGGAAACTAAATCAATTCTGGAACTAAGACAGATCAAACTTAACAGTTTTTTAACAATTTCTATCCTGTAAACCATTGCTAACATTTATTTTTGGTGAGAAGAAGCATGGGAAACATTGCAGGATTTGAAACAGTGACAGTGGGCAGGATCATGGCTGTACACAAACACACAAATGGTTTGGGGTTTAAGGTGTGTTAATTTCTAATGGAGAGAAAGAAGGAAAGATAGAAGTGAGATATCCTAGAGAGGTGTTTCAAAATCAGAATTATAACACCTCATTTCGATGGGAGTGTCTTATCTCTACAGAGCCCTGCTGCTGGTCTGATCCTGTACTTCCAAGTCTTGGAAATACTCCGTATGAATTAAGGACAGGAATTTCTGAAATAATTAAAAGCAGACAGGCAGTAGGTATATTGATGTATCTATTTTAGACCACCTATACCTAGAAGGTTAATTCCACTAAATGAAAGGATATTTAATCTTTGCTGCAGCCTGACTAACTATCATGGAGCAATGAGAATTATTAATGTTGGGAGATGCAGAAGGGCAGGGATCTGAAGAAATCCTTGCTGCTCCAGTTCCTCCTGTCCTTCCAAGGAGATCCCACTGACTTTTGTTTTCTTCATAACCACAGAGAATACGGGGCAAGTTACCTTCGAAATCCATTTGAGTTAATACTCAAAACGTCTACTCTAAATCCTCCTGTACAGAGACACCAGCAAAACTAGTGCAAGTTCTTAGAGTACATTTTGCTCAAAATCTGTGAAAACAGAGGCAGATGATCTGGCAGTTGGCTGGATCAGCAGACAGCTGAAGATCCTCTCTGAAGCACTGTAAATGGTCAAGAACCAGGCTGTACTTATTCTCAACTGAAGCTAGAGGACATGTAGTGAGGGTAACTGATGTATTTTAAGCAGGGAAATTTGCTTCCTGGTTTTCTTAGGCTAAAATAGCATAAATGCAGCTCTAGCTCAACCTATAAATGCAGTGAACTCCTATGATATTTTATAGCAAGCCTGTGCTACAAAGATCATATAGAATAAAAAAATTTGCAGTCAATGCATTGTTTCTTGAACAAGACAAAAAGCAATTAGTCAAGATCAGAAAAATACAATTTATGTAAATAAGAAACAGAAGATTGCTTCTTTGTGCTAGGCAGTGCAGCAGGCTTCAACTTAATGTACTTCACATGTCAGAAATGGATAGAAAGAGGAACATCCAAGCCTCATTCTCTCCATAAATAGTGATCCTTTCCAACTAGAAAGCACCTCTTAAGATCAAAGTTACTTATTTTCCAGAGTCTTTCTGTAGCAGGCCCAAAGGTTTTAGTGGTGGTGGCTCTGACTTTTTAGATGACTCAGCTGTCAAATAATAATTACTCTCATATCCACATCAGACTGTCTAGTACTGAACTATGTTGTACTCAACAAATACACCTTAACGATCACACCAAATCAGCAATCAGCAGACCATGTGCTTTGCTAGGATGTTGACTGTCCCTGCCCTCAAGGCTGGTTCAGTAATGTACCACCTTGAAGCATAAAGAAGGTTGCTACAGAGATGTTTTGGCTGCAGGGTGCTTGTTAAAACAGAACACTAGTACTGCAATAAGGTCTGTCTTGCGAACCTGAAAAATCATAATAAATTTTACTGAAAAACTAATGTAATTACAATAATTGTTCTAAAGCCAAAACTACTTAACGTCTTACAATTGTGATTAATACTAAAAAATGCCTCACTAGTCTAACCTGAATTCCTTTTCTTATGAAATCTGACTCTCACCAAAAGCTGAATATATTAACAAAATTCATATTTACCATTTTTTCTTCTTCACTAGCTACAATAAATGACTTTTGCACTGCATCTTGGGAATGGGAGCAATAAAGAAAGTATACAGATAATTAAAAAGATTCAACAGGAGTAATCTTGGATAAAGTGTTATGAAGGTGTATGTCATAGCTAACATAGAAGAATTGATAATGCACAGGAGTCTTGTAATGCCCATAGGCAAAATCGACAGAAATATACTATGTAAACAATGAAAACATATATGAAAATTTCTCCTTTTCTTCTTCTGAGACTTAACACTAGATTTTTCTGTCCAATATTTTTCCTTACTTTTTTATTAAATCAAGCCATAGTTAAAATACCATAGTTACTGGAACAATTCATCTGTGTTAGCTCAAACCAGCCATCAAGAGTCAAAATAGAAACAGAGAGGAAACCAATATTGATTTGAATTCTACACCATCATATTGATTTGTGGAATGGATGGCATTTAGTTAAATTTCTCAGTTCACAACTATATGTTGTGTTCTATTAAACTTTGTGGTTAGGCAGCACAGAGGAAGGTACCTATCTTTCAGAGCCAAATTGCACACAAGATCAGACTGAATTTCTTGCAGAAATAGGAGAGATATCATAGCTTCCATGGAGGCAAATGACGATTCTCGTCTCGTTGTGCAAAGGATGCACAACACAATACACAACTAAGGACTAGGCAGCTGGGGATGAAACTGAGGGATGCAAGAGCAAAAAAAAAGCAAACTCTGAGAGCAAGCTCCTGACATGAGAGTCACCTTGAGATGCAGAGAAGATTGGACACTTTGTTTTAATCAAGAAAATCACTAAAATGTCCTGTAGTGAGAGCGACATTAGCAGACTAGAGCCACATAAGCAGACTCTGTGGTCTGTACCCAAGATTCAGATTTATTCTTTCATTTTAAGCCAGCTCAGCCAGCAAATCTGTTTTACTTTTCACTGGTTAATGTGTTCCTACTTGTATTCAAATGAAAAAAAAGGTCTAGATGCTGAATGTCTTTTCAGTGAGTCTATCAAGGAAAAGTCCTCCTCCTGAACACTCAGAAACCAATCAGAGTTAATGAAAAATAATAACAAAATCTCAGTGCTTTCCCTCATGCTCATAAAATAAAAATTTTGTGCTTTTTTTCCCCTCACTTGGTCTAATAAAAATATGGAGTAACATCACTTTCTTCTCTTAAAAATTCCTGGTGAAATTACCTTATAATAAAGTTCCAAAAGCCTACCAAGAAATGCTTCACTCCCAATTATTTATTTTAAAACTTAGGAAAGAAGAAAGAAAAACAGCAGAAAAAACTTCAGATTCAATTCCAGAAGTGAGTTTCTCCCTCCTCGAGTTTAAACCATGAGCATCAGCGTTTGTTATACCTAACCTGAAAAACACACCCAATCCACAAAACTATTTATCCCTATCTTAGCAAACACCCTGGAGAAGTCTCAATACTGCATGGTCTCAAAACTTAGATTTTTATAGCATTTCTTTGTCAGGATGGCAAAACTACAATAGCAGTGTTTCTGAACAGAACCACATGGTTTATGTATTACAAAATAATAATATAGTTAACTACCTGGAAAACTCTTGGTATAACAAAACCATAGCCTCCAGGTGCTCCTGAAATGTAAATAGCTACAGTGGCCTTGTAGATTGGTATTGAATGGGATCTTGAATGAAAGTAGAGAGAATGAGAGAGAGCTCAGTTTAGATTCAATGCA
Source organism: Scolopax minor (assembly GCA_028566535.1). Lineage (NCBI taxonomy): Eukaryota > Metazoa > Chordata > Aves > Charadriiformes > Scolopacidae > Scolopax > Scolopax minor. The sequence continues at coordinate 9,028,520 of JAOXNG010000002.1, forward strand.
GCTCAGACAGCAATCTTGCGAAACATCTACTAACTTATGCCTTACTGAATTATTAATCTTATGGCAGAATAAATTGCACATAAAGGTTTAAGAATATTATAAGTGGTGCTAGAACTACTCAAACTGAAATGTTCACATAGTATTAAATATCACCCATACTCCTAGTTACTAGATATTAGCTTTTTTTTTCCCTCCATGTCAGCAATTGCCAATTCCTGTACCTGTCTAGGACTACTTTCTGGTAACGCTCCAGGGACTAAATGCTTCAGTATCTTCAGTTGCCTGTCTTTCCAAGCAGTGTATTTGGAAAGCTTTAGCCTGCTTTCAAAGAGAATACCTATTTTTGCACTCTGTCAACCTTGTGTATATTTAGATAACAGTCTTACTTAAAAAGAAAACAAACCAAAACAAACACCCAGGAACTGATATCAGGCAGATACCATCCTCAGATGGTATAATATCAACTATTTTAAAACATACTCAGTTTTCTCATACCACTGTAACCAAATTTTACCAATGGATAAAATTTTAAGAATTTTAGACTTTATGATGGACAACACAGGGAGATATAACAGTCAACCTCCTGAAACCAACAATTTACTTGATATGCTGGTAAAATCACCAGTTAACTACATAACACAAATAGCTCATCACCACTTTCACCATGGACGCATTACCCCAGAAAACAGCACATGTAGGAGGAAAAGATTTGCCTCCTCACTTATTTTCCCAAAATTTTGTGATGGTAGAAGAAACATCAGGACCAGACAAAATGGCACAGGCACTTTAGACACAGGAACAAGCTCAAATGCTGTCCTGAGTAAAAAACAAGGAAGGGGCCTTTCAGTGGCATTCCACCTGAGAGGAATTTATTGCTATAAGTGTGCAAGCCCTCTTTTTTCTCCTTAGCTGTCATATTCATGGAAACTGACCTTGACAAGCAGTTTTAAGGCAAAAAAATGATGTCCTGATGTCAGATTTAACTATTTCTAATCTGTTTCTTTTCCTAAAAGAAAGACTGTATCTGGCCACCTGATTCAATCAATAATAAGTAGCAGCATATTTTTATTTAACTCCTTCACTATAACAGAGAGTCTCTGATGTATTTTTTTTTTACATCCACTCTCCAACAAAGCCCAATGCCTGCAAGTTCTTCAGACTTCATCAGTAAAGTCTATGGAATTCTGAAATTTACCTTTTCATAGAAAAGATATTGTTGTGAATGAAGTAGATGTTGGCAGGTTGGAGCTGTTTGACTACATTAAATTACTCTTTCCAAGAGAGTTACTTAATGCCTTTGAAAAATTATGTGATTATAGACAGCACCCTTCATCTAATGATCTCAAAGCACAGTACAAAAGTTAATAATGATTATGGAAAGAGAGTTATGTCACTGAGTTCTTCATGGTATCTTAAATACAAATCATCCTAAGTGTGTTCTATATAAGTATGTTCTATTGATAAAAACCCAATGGTCTTAAGGCATGCAATAAGATGATTTTGCAACTTGTAATTTACTTTCAGGACAGGTATACAATTGTTCATAAGAGAATTTTGACTGCAAAGTTATTTGGCCACTCAAGACACCAGGCTTCAGCTCTTCTACATGATGCTTCTGTTTAATCTAGACTGTGGTAACAGGATTCTTTCTGAGCCTGCTCTGTCTTCATGAATTAAAGCTGTGTGTATGGTCACTGATGGCAAAGCACACCTTTTCGTTGTGATACTCTACTCGTAATTTTAGATCCAGGTGTCATTTCAGGTCATTAACATTTTTTTAAGCTCTACATGACTTAGAATCTGGCCATCTCTGAAATTATTTCTATCCCGTTTTCCATTCAGTCTAGTGGCATTTATATTTTTCACTTCAAATAGCTAGGGCATGGCCTTCTAGGGTAAAGGGAGTGATTGTTTTGACAGATTCCCTGGAAAAAAAGAAAATCGTCATCGAAAGTGGATTCCAGCAAGCTTCAATATTTAAGGTGTTTGGGTTGTTGGGGGTTTTTTTGTCCATTGTGTCTAAGTGGAATTCAAACATGTTGCTGCACTTAATAACTATTTCAGCTTATGTTAATATATGGACAATTGAGTCTTTTAATGGTGTCAACATTTTTAGTTACTACTGTATTCTGCTCATGTACCTCTTTTATGCTGGAAAATATATATGCTTATACTACTACATATTGTTTAAAGAAAAATATTTTGTTGCCAAAATACAATTTAAAAATGTGTCCAGTTAGCAATCATATTGTGAGAAAACTCTATTATACATTTACACATCACAGTCATTAACATTAAAAATACAGATATACTATAGCCTGTCACATAGATGTCATGCTCAGAAAGAATATTCCCTTTCAAAAATAATTATCTGTCTGATACTGTCTCCATTCTAGTAATAGGATGTTGTCTTAAAATGGAAAGCAAGTTTTATTTTGTGACATCTGTGTATCATACCCAAGTATACAAATTCATTCACTCCTATAGTAAGAGACATTGTGGTAGTGGACCAGTCGTATTTTAGAATTCCTTCCTCTCACAGGCTCACATTGATTACAGATTGTACCTATTTTAGGGTAAAGAGCTGAAAACAGGAAGTCCTCCATTTCAAGGCAGTTCTGCCAGGAACTGGAACACCAGCAGACAATCTCTGCAACATACTGGTGAACGAGCCAATATGGACAAAGAAGTAACAGAACTCTGATGCCTTTCGCATGTATCTTTCCAAAAGAGTAAGCTGAGGAGTTAGATTATTTTTTTGTTTTAAGTAAAATGAAATTAACGGACCAAGCCAAAGTAAGTCATACAGTTTGTGGCACTTTGTGAATCAGAAGTTCCTCATGTCCCACATTTGTCCTGACCATTAAGATATATGCCATTAAAGTTGTTATTGGAAAACCTGCATGTGAAAGTGTTTACTGGTATACAGTAATATAATCTGGCATGAAATGGCAGAATAAAAGCAAAAATAGAATGGATATTTTAAATAACTTCTATTTCCATTGTTTATTTTAATAAGACTAAACATAAACCACAAAGTTTTGTCATTTTTCTTAACAAAACTATGATGTAGCATGATTAAATAGCTTAACTGCTTGTATTTAAATACCCACTTTTTGACATATTGTATATATGTGAGCAATAAGCAGATGAAGACAACAATTATCCTGGATTTTGAAATTACTCCTGAAATAAATTACTTCATAAACTATGCTTGGCACTTACATGTATTTGCAATTTACCAAATGGTATAAGACAACAATAATTAGATGAATTAAATGCATTTCAAACACTACAGAAAGAAAATTGTGCATGGTCTCCCTAAACATACAGTCCTTGTAACTGTCCTTAACACTGAAATCATGCTCTAAATGCCAAGATGTTAGATCTCCTTAGTTTATGTACTTCTGAAAGCCAAGATAACATCTCTTCGATTTGTTAGTTAATATAATTGAGCTTGTATTTTGGCTTTATCATTAATATCTTTCAGAGTTTTTTTGCTAAATAGACATTATGCTAAAAAATCTCGTCTGATACTCAACAGCAAGTTCTTCTGGTTTTGGTGTGATTTTTAAACAACAATCATGATTCAAAGATATTTCTTAGGGCAGAAAATAAAAAAAAAAAAAGAAAGACTCTCTGCTCTCTGTCTTGTCTGGAGTAATGGGCTTATTGTCTTTGTTCAAGATTAATACTGTGCAAAAGGGACTAGCAAATAATATCTATCTTTGGATTTCCAAAAAGGCAAAAAGAATTTGTGGAACTTTTTTCAAATGTTTTTTATTTTCTTTGGTGTTAAGCTCAGAAAATCTTGACCTGTTTCCTTATGGAAATACATTTTTCTTTGTAGTGTGCACATTTGAGCACATGATTCTTCATAAGCTGAGCTACAGAAAGGGGCTTTCTCTTCAGCCCAACCAGAATACTCTCCCAGGATCAATAAATTATAGGAGCTTTGATGAAAATTACATAATTAAAGATGTAGCTATTTTTAGAAGGCCAATTTTAACACCCCTAACATCCCAATTTTATATACTATTGCATACGTGTGTAAAAAGGAAAATGTTATACCCAAGATTTGTAATATGTGAGTTATGAATTAAACAGAATTTCTAAACATACAGGCAGTAGTGTATGTGGGCTGTGGAAACTTCAGCAGTGTGCTAATTGCTGTAGGTATCCTGGCCCCGCTCATAACTCAGATATGGCTGTTTTTTTTAAAATCTAACCTCAAGCTTCATGCTTTGAAAATGTCATATAAACAGCCGAAAAGTCTTCCAAAGGAGACCAGCATGCTCTTTTGCTTGGAGGAATTCCAACTGAAATTTGCAAGACATTTACTCAGGGTTGACACTAGAATAATTTGCAAATACATACAGTATTTTTTGATTGCAAATACAAGTAACAGTTTATGCAAAAGCATGGGTCATATTGGCAATGTTTTCCAAAAACATAAAATAAAATAAAATTAAAAAGAACTATGTAAATAAAATAAAATTAAAAAGAACTATGTATCACACATTTCTAAATTTATTTACAAACTTTTCAGTTTGTGAATGTAATAATTCAGCTATAATTTCACAATGAAATCATATAGAACATAAAATATTTTAATTAAAATGAAAACCTCAATTTTCAGAACTTGGGCAAACTGGGACCCTACTCCAGTATTCTTCTATAATTTAAAAATTGTTCATGGCCATTTCCTATATATTCAGCTGTATTTTCCACCAAGAATAATTCAACTTGTGGAATATGCAAGGAATGCATTTATATTTACTCCTAACATCCATCCTATACAAAAAACTACAACTAAAAATGAAGGAGGTTTATTATTTTGAGTAAAATATTCCATATTTTTCTTCCCTTTGACACAATATATTTATATGTTAAATCGCAATACTCTTTTCCCAAATTACTCTACCACGACAATCAACTCAAACATAAAGTCAAACTACATATAAATATCTGGAAATTGTATCTTATCCAGAATGAGCCCTTCCTTTTGCAAGGTAACAGGGGATCTTTAGTGATCACAAGTGGCCAATACTTCAGTCTTATATTTCTGCTGAAAGATACCTTGGCAACACAGATTAAATCCAATTACTATACCCAAGTGCATGTTTATGAAGTGCTCAAAGAGGAGGCAGGCATCTGTTTTATGGGTAAACTCTGGCAATTTAGTTATGTATTTTTCCATATGAGTAAAACTGATGCAATTACAGTCATAATCACCTAAGGTAATTCTCTTCATTCTATATATTTTAGAGGCATATGATGTGACTTGGCAATATTTTTCCAGGTGAAATGACTTAATACTATAGACCCCTAAAAATATAGTTCCTTTTTGCAATGAATAAGCATGGGATTTCTCATTGTGATAATGATGAGATTTTGTTTAAAAGTAATAATCGCGATTAAAGCACTTTATTGGACTTCAAAAATAAGGCTTCAACAACTGTGAAACATATCACAAAGCTACTTACTGTGACTTCTGCTATTGGCCTCAAAAGTACTGGAATAAACAAGTATAACTATTTATGAAGCATATGAACTGCAAGAAAACCTAATTTTAAAAAATTAAAACATATCAACTGACAGAAATTAATAACTAATGGCAAACATCATTTTGAACAGAATGTTTCTTATGAAATACAGCATGTGTGTAAATCATTAACTTTGCCTTCATTATAGCCAACTCTGGAAAAAGTTGCAGATTGCTTTATAGAAAATATGATTCCTGTCATAAACTAAACTAAACAACAACATCATTTCACTCTTACAGAAGATCTTCCTGCCAAGGATGAAGACAAAGATAATATTAAAGCTTCTTGCAGGTGTTACCTAACTAAGCCTAATCATATCCGTACAAGGACAGTTAGTTGTTATGGTGCTCTCTGCATACATGGTCAAACAAGTACAAATAGGCTTACACCCCAGGAACACATACCCACTGTGAATTAGTCAGTTGCTAGGAACACCACCCTGGAGTCCTGACTGCCTTATTTTTGCTCTCACAGCAGCATTATTAAGCTATTATATTGTATGGAATTCACACAATGCAGAAACATAAGAAACATGAACCAGCTCAGATGTTCTGAAAGTTACAGCAAGGCTTTCATTAATAAAACTAATAATAATACAGACGGTCACTAGGGAGGGAATTAATCTAGTCCTGACCTCCTTTCCCATTTTACGTCCCTTGTACTGTAGAAGTGTAACATAGTACTCCACTGACAGTTCCAAACAAGCTCTGAAGGGATGATCTCTCATACAACTAGGAATATGGTGGTTTTAATACTTTGATTAATTAATTTTTTTGAGTCTTTGTTATAGTCTTTGTTTTTCTATCATACTTCAAAACTTTGTACAAAGCAGGCAAGTACCCTTAGCTTCATGCTACAGATGGGAACAGTGAGCCAATGAAGAAAAATGAGTTAACAATCACCCTCAGCCATTGCCTGTGCTGGGAATGAACCAAAGGCTCAGGAAACTTAAGGTAGAAGACATAAAAATGTAAATATACAAGAGAGTCTTTATGCAACCCTGTGGGTAAAGAAAATAAATTAATGAAGGACAAATAAATAAGAATTTAAATGAGTAAAAAAATACTTGTGTTGATAATTATAAATTCAGAGCAAGACTATTCTGGCTGTATTTGAGGCACACATGGGAGTCTTAGCATGGGAGGTGGACATGAGAGGTGAAATGAAAAGGGAGGTTTTATCCACTACAAATGCAAATCCCCAAAGCTTCAAAGGGTTTTTAACATAATGGACTATTATACTCATTCCAGCTCCTCCATGCGCTTCACCTGAACACTTTATATCACTTTTTCTTGATTTTCCAAGTTATATATCCTCTGCGTGTCTTTCATTCTTTCTTTCACTCAAATTTCATTCAATTTAAAACACTAGTGTGGCATCAACTATTAAACTTTTTTTTTTTTAATATGTTCTATACTTCTTACAGTTCCCTTATTTCTTTATATCCAGTTCTTTTTATTTTTTTAAATATACAGATACTCAGGTTGCTATTTTTAAAGGTGTTTACAGACATCAGGAACATAAAACATACTGGCAGTTGTCAAGCACTAGACATTTAAGCCTTTTCAGTTTCTTTCTGACTATGTTATCCTTCAACTTTCAAATGCCCTGATAAGTCACCACATTGATCTCTTTTTTAAGCATGAAGATACTACGCTATCTCAACTTCCAAATGCAGCCAGTGAATATCAGGCAATCACCTGAGCCTTTTGTAAAGCAAGGTGGTATACCTTAAGAGAAATACTGTCTTTTTTTATGTTTAAACCAAAGAAATTAGAGCATTTTCTGAAGTTTCCCTTCACTAAACTATGCCCAAACAAAGGAAAAAGGAAACACACACACAAAATACACAGAAGCCAGTATTAGCCCTTACAACAAAAATATGGTGTTAGACTCATGTAATACAAGGGAAAGTATACTAAGTAAGCAAATGCATATATTTATTCACACTCATAGCTCAGTCACAGTTAGTGTAAGGAACAATTGTCTGCAGAAAGTCCAGATCTCAGGGCAACTGGGGTGAGTCCAGATGCCTTTACAGAAAGGCCCTGAAAATTCCTGCCAGATTTGGGTTACTGTCTTGGACATCCTCCTAGAAGTCCTTCTGGTGGAAATGATCCCTGATAGACTTTTTAAAGGAAGTTGAACCCCATGGTTTTCACCAAAAATATGTTCCTCCACAGCTAAATCTGAGGAAAGGCTGATATGGAAACAACTGACAATAGATCAGAATTGATTTCTCACTCAAGGAATATAAATGAGACAAGCATGAATTTTTCAGCTTTTAAAAGTATTTCTGAGCTATAACATATTTCTGCTGCAATAATAAAAAGTCCAGTTATCTAAATTATTGAATACCAGAAGTTCCATGGTAGCTTTGTTCTAAGAAACATCATCTCTTCCAAGTTCTTCTTGAGACTTCTCTAACATATTGCTGATTTCTTATTCTTTCTATATATTAGGCTAAAAGGATCATTTTCAGAACCTTATTTTAGTTCAGAGTGGTATTCCACAGCCAGTAGCTCTTTACCCAGTTAGAATTATGCTCCCTTTCATTTTGGAACCTGTAGAACGTCCTGTATTTAACATCCAAAGAGTTTTCCTATCTTAACTACCTAATACCAAAGTAGCAAATTAGGGAGCAAAAGAAATCAGTAGTATATCATTTTAGCCATTTTAATGATTTTGCCATTTAGTCTTTTTACCTGCTTCTTTGTCTTGTGGTCCCTTTTGAGTGATATTTTAGCTATGCCCACTTCACACATCTGGATTACATACCCATTTTCAATACTGAAGTAAGAGCATTTGTTAATGGGTTATCATATTTGAAAAGTGCATTAGAAAAAAGTAACAATGTATACTCACACACCATAATTTCCTTTTAAGGTCTCAAAGCTGTTTTGAGAGGTAATCATACCAATTTTACTGAAAGGTTAAGCTGAAGTATAAAGTGATTATGAGACTTACTCAAAGTCACTTGAGAAACATGTAACAGAATTAAACTGTACTCCAATGCCCCAAGGCATCCAAGATATCTGCTATGGGTAATACAGCACTGACAGGATACTCATGCTTTTCTGTAATGACAGCTGGAAACAAGTAGGATACTCCACAACATCTCACACGGCTTTCGATATTTCTGTTTTGAATACTTGTGCATAAAGTGAGGAATATACTTCTGTTTATGAACTGGAATTTCTTTCTAGACTTCCTAAGCTATCTCTGTTTTATGAAACAGGCAACACTATTTCCAAAATTAAGATAATTTTTTATCATTCATTCAGTGATTTTAGACTTTCTCATTTGCAGTAGAAATCTTCTAGAAGTGAAAGCAAACTGAAAAATAGCCTTTTCTGGTCATTACAATACAGAAGGGTGCCTAGCAAATCTGAAATCTTCCGAAACATTTTTTGGCAACAGAAGTTTTTCAATTATATCTCCTGGAGCTTTATGCATTTCAAATACTTCTCTTCCTTCTGTTGAATTTCTAATAGATACTGCAAGCCTTTGGCTCCATGTCCAGAATTCTCATGCCAAATGACTGTGAGAATCTCAAGTCTAGCTGTTTAAGATAATAACGTAAACACAAGTTCTTTGCTTGTTTTTCCATTTAGACTCATGTAATTCAGATAAATCAAAACAAAATACAGAAACCAATTGTCAAATGAAAAAAGAAAATGTAATAAAATTTAATACTGCCTGGAATCCTCTTTTTTCAGATCTGTTTAATGTAGGAACCACTGACCATGCAGTGGTAACAGCTGTATTTCAACCAGTTGACCAATCCCAGTTTAGGGACATTTTGTAGCTTGGATTCCAATCAGAACCTCACTGTTCAATTGAGAGTTTCAAGTATTTTCGAAGCACCCCCTCTGTATGAACATGTTCAAGGTAGGCTTTTCAGCCCATGACAACTTATGTTAGTAATCCCATGGAAGCACTCTAACTGCCTTCTAATCCACATTAATCTTTGTTCCACCAGCTACCATTGATAGGTCACCCTTTATGTGATATAGCATCATCCATTTTGGAAATTATCTTCTCTAGGGTTTTTATTTATTTATCTCAAATTCTTGCAACAGCTGTACTTTGAAACATCCTTGTGTGTTTAGGTAATTTATAATCCTAGCTTCCTGAATAAGACAAGTGCCAGTTACATGAATTATATCTTAATTAACAATAAAATACATGAGCAGAATTGTCCAGTCTTCACTATTATGTTCACAGTATTGTTATGTCATCATTACTGCACATGTGGAAACAACTTGCAGCGCTCCTGGCTACTTATATAAAATTAAATTTCAAGATTTAAGCATTATTATTATAATAATTATAATTATTATAATATTATTATAATAATATATTATTATAAGAGAAATATTAGAAAATATTTCTCTTATAGTAAATTTCTTCTGCAGTGTAGCACTAATTCATTCTTAAAGAATACCATTTTCTCCTGTGAAGTAGAATG
>JAOXNG010000002.1:9042891-9053680 GCA_028566535.1 Scolopax minor
TTAGTGTTTGGAAGGGACCTCTGTGATCATCTAGTCCAACCACATTAAAAAAAAAAAACAAAACCAAAACCAAAACCAAAACAAACAAAACTACACCCACAACAAAACAAAAAAGACCACAAAAATCAGAAAAACAACACAAAAAAAGCACCCACGAACGAAACCCCACACCCACAAACCCACATCCAACACCCCACCACAAACCAATAATCTTGGTTTGTGAGCATGCCCTGAAGAGCCATGTCTACATGTTTCTTAAATACTTCCAGGGATGGTGACTCCACCACCTTCCCAGGCAGGCTGTTCCAGTGTCTGACCACTCTTTCAGTAAAGTAATTCTTCATATATATATATACTTCCTACATATTGCATTTGTAAGGGTACACTGCTAGTTAATACATAAATTAGTATATAAGTCTACCCTATCAAGGTCAGAACCCTTTAAAACTTACAAAGTATAACTCAAGACATCTGGTTTTGCACAGTGATCAAAATTCAGTGTGTAAACAATTTTTTTTTTTTTAAAACAAGAGAAGACAGGATGTTCATATGATTGATAGTACTGTTTTTGTAGTCCTCTAGGTCAAGTCACTTTTTTGAGATGCACAAAAATAATCAAGAACCAAAAGTATAATGGTAACTTAGAAAATAATATCCTTTTGATTGTTCACAGTGTGCAGAGCAAAACACAGCTTCTAAACATGCAAAGTAACATAACTTGAATATCTTTACCTAAACCCAAATCTAGCTTTATGCTAGATAACAGAATTACGGCATTGAGTCTAATCTGATGCCTGAGTAGTTTTTTGTGAGCTATTGATTCCTTCAATACCTACAGTAAGATCTACTGTTAATTTATATTAACATATAAAGAGAGAGGGGCATATTTTTATGTTCTTTTTCTCTAATTTATTTCTAGGGTAGAAAAACAAGACTATTTAAACAACTCGGATATGCTCCTCTTCTCAATACTCACTTTCTATGTGAATTTATTCTATGTATGTATTTTCTTGTAGAAAAAATGTTACTTAAAACAAGACACAAAAGTTCTCACCTCATCTCACAATAAATCCAGGGCTATAATAATTTACCTTTTTTTTTCTTATTATATTCCTTTTAATACAGCAAAATCTCTGCATATGTACTAGATAGCATTTACAACGAGTTTGCTGTAATCTCCTGAATAGTGGGGCTGTGATAAGAGAAAGGATTCAGCAAAGTGTGTATACTGCACATACATCTTAATTTTCAGCTAACTATGGAAATCCATCTGAAGGGATTTGTGAGATACCTGAAAGATCAGCTATACTCTGTTTCCACCAGTGCTGTCAAAGGCACGAGAAACAGTACATTTAAAAATTAGTCTTCAGGTAGCATTCAGAATTGGTAGCAAAGCAAGAGAAAAGAAAAAATAAGGTAATGTACTTGCCTACTTTGGGTTTTCCAGGCTCTGGAGCATTTCTTATTTCCCTTATTTAAATATTCACAGGGGAACAGAAGAGGGAGGGACATATGTCTGCCTGTAGGGACTCCCCTTCATATAACAAAAACTTCTAGATTAGAACAAAGTGTTTCCTTTCTGTCCTGTTTGGAGGAAGAAACAGTAATTTTAAGTTCCCCTTTCACTTCATAGCTGAGAGCTCTAAAAGCTGGAGGTGGTGTGACTGAAATGCTTTTCGATCTATCTGCTACAAGAATGATGGTGACTGTTTCACTAACATATTTAAGGAGCTTGCCCTGCACATGAGGAATGTTTTGCTATATATTCTGAAAATTATTCCAGACTTTATGAACGTTTATTTTGCAATAAAGGAAAAATCCACCATAGACTAGTAGAGCAATGCAGAAACTTTCAGTGAGAATGGAAATCTCTCCCTATCACATTATTAAGCGTCATTTTATAGAGGTTTTTATGTGAATTTCATAAGATTTTCCAGAGTGATTTTACTTTTTAAGTTAGATATGAAGATAGCTTTTAGCTCCTTCAGAGGCACTAATCACAGACAAGTGCTCTTCTGGGAAGGCCAACAAACCACAAAGGTTGACCCCAACCCCTGAGTTGCCAGCAGAGACAGAATTCTATCCAGACTAGAGAACTGAAGAGACCATCTGGGAAGACAAACTGACACTCAGATGCCACTGCTTTAAAAACTCATTCCCAAGATGGGCATCTGTACCCTGCTGCTGCCAAAATCACCCTGTGAGTGGCCACAGCAGTCAGCTCCAAGGCTGAAAGCAGATGGAAGTAGGTCTCAGACCAAGCACAGCCTGCCAGCATCAGAAACACTCGCTGCCTGGGGAGCGATATCATTGTGTTTGCATACACACACACCAGCATGCCCTAAAACTGTGTTTCAACTTTCAAAGTTCAAGTAATGCCAAACGCCATTCTGTCTCTAATGACAGGATGTATCTTACTAGGAGCAGTGAAGATAGATGGATGGTTTACTTATGGAATAATGGCATGCTTACAAGGATGGTGTTAGGCTGGAGAGACTGAAAATTTGGATGATTCTATTTTCTTAAATTAGTTTGCAGAGCCCATTGTGAGGCTTTGCATGAATGCCTATGTTTTAAATACATGCTTTACTGCTCATGGAGAACAAAATCACAGCCAGCAGTCTGGCATTCATGAGAAAAACAGAGTCAAAAAACAAGCTTTCATTAAAGACTTAAATGTCAACTTCAAACTTCCAAAAGACTATTTATTAGCACTGAGGCAAATGAAAGCCTGAATAAAATTTCCTAAAACCACAGAAAAACAGACCTCAATTGTATATTTATTCAAGCTTTCTGACATTGGGATCTAACCAGTGTATATTTAGTGCTTCGCCGATTCTAGTTTTAAGTGTCTCAAACAATGGGACTTTCAAAGATTTCTTTAGAAGACTTCACTCTCAAAATCTTTTTTTTTTTTAATTGATAAACTGCTTTTCTTTTTAATTTCCCCCCCTTTTTGCTGAGTTACACATCTCACACAAGTTTTCCCAAGCCACAGTGTCTATTCTCTGAATGCTCACTATCCTTCAGCTATTTATTATGAGTATTTATCATAATTATGAATGTTTTATAGCAACGCTAACAATAATACAAGGCTTGGAATACCCTGTAATGCTCAAGCTTATTAGCTGCAGGCATTGGTTTTGCTCACTAAATATCTCCAGAATTTGGCACAGATAACACAAACTGTCCAGGGAAAGTCTAGCAGGAGACAATGGATAAAGAAAACTGAACAAAACTAAGAGTTGGACAGGAGGACAAGAGGTAACAGAGGTAACTGCAAAACAGAGTATAAAATTTTCATTTTATCCTACCTCATTTATAGATAAATATGAGTGCAAATTAGTTTTCAGACAAAATAAAAAACAAAAAAATATGGAGATACTATAACCTTTCTTCTAGCCACCATTGTATGCTCCCTGATAGAGCCACCTGATAGAGCACTGAACAACAACTGAATGAAATAATTATGCAAGTAGAGAACTCCAGTAGTCAAAAGAGGTAGTCTGGGCAGAGAACAAAAGCTCACTCCAGAATGTACCTGGGTTCATAGCCTCCAGAGTCCTCACAAAGTCCCACGTGGAAACCTCCTGTTGATTGGGTATTTTTAACCAATTCTTGTGCTAATGCGCCTTGTATAAATCAAATGCCATTGGGCTTCAGGGAGAGGTTATGTTGTGCAATGGGCAGTAAAGTCAGTTCAAGGATACTTTTCATTCATTTGATGCTCAGTTTCACCATATTTGAACATATGGCCAAAAGTCCAAATTAAACTTTGTTAAAGAGACATTCAAATAGACAGAAAAGAAAAATGTGGCTTATCAATTCTTTATGGGAGAAAGCAAATGCTTTAATAGGGCTTGATCAATATTTACTGCCCCCAGTAGCGCTTAACAGCTGTGTAGTAACTGCAGCTTAAATAGGTCAAATGAGAGTAAGACTATTTAGTTGGAGAAAAATGCAGGATCAGGACCTTAAATTTAGGCAGCCAAACACATCTCAAAAAAAAAACCTACTTACTTAGAGTAGTTAAATTTCAGATATTCCTGAAGAGAAGACAGTTAATAAATAAAACCACAGCTCTGTAGGAGCAAATACTAAGAGATGCCCACAAAGATGTTTGACAGTCAAGTCTTTGAAGAATGAAATTTTTACACAGGAGAAAGTGTAGCTGTTTTAATGGATACCCTCCCATACTTCTCATCATTTTCTCTTCAAATATGCCAAAGTAATACCTGGAATAGTTCTTCAGTAGAGGGGTTAGATTCTGAATCCTGTGAGGAATAATCTCATAAATTTTGTGACATAATATGCTGGAGGTTTCTGTTTGCCTTTTTAACATTACCATATATTTTGGACAATGCTAAATGGTTTCAGACACACTGTGTTCCTTTAATATGTCTTAACACAAATGGAATCTCACAAAGACTGCACCTATTAACTGTATAAATGGTAAATACGGGAAATAACAAACTGTAATGCAAATCAAGATTTCTAAAGAGAAATCTTGCTTCAAAAACATAAACAGTAAAAAAAAAAATTCACTTGAGTTTATGAACACATCATGAATAACCCAATGAAAGAAAAGATCTTCATTCAAAAAAAAAGTTTGTAGATAGGTTTCAAAATTAAAATTTGAACAGAAAGAGTTTAGAAAGATAAAGTTATGCATTAAAATATCTTCAAATTGACTCTATAAGACTATGCCTAAAATAATCTAAACAATTTAATAGTAGTAATCTTACTATTCAAATGCAATGCAGGGATACATATTAGGCCTAGTCTAAGACTAACTAGACTTAACTATAAATCCTAAAGTGCATCAGTATTCTCTCTACAGATGAGACAATACTGACAACGCTGATGACGCAAAACATGTGATACTCATAGCCAATGGAAGACAGCAAGTTCTAACCTGTCTCTTTTCCACTTACAAAAAAGTAAGAGAGCTGGACACAGAAAATCATATATGAAGAATAAGAAAGTGATAAATGTAGCCTTCTGGAGTCAAGTAAAATGACCAAGGCAGTAAAGTTTACAAATCTTTTTCACCAGTTGAAGCAGAAACCCAGCTGGGTATATTATACGTGCAAGAAATAAGGGCATGAGCAAAATTTTGACAAGCAGGTTGATGGAATAAGATCGAATTTCCACAAAGCATTCAGAACAGATGAGGTTTTGGATGAGCTTGCAGAACAGCCTGATCTTTAAAAGCCTTGTCAGAATGCCAAACTGGGTTGATAACCCACTGAAAAACAACTTTCCAGGATATGGTACTAAAGACACCAAGAATAAAATCATTCCAAAAAGATTTTAATTAATTTAGCCAGAACAAAGTTAATAATCCATGACGTAAATGTTTATTTCTTTACTAGCTTGTTAAAAATGTTAAATTCTCTCCTATAAAAATTTTACAGCTTGAGGCTGACAGAGATTAGCTTATTCTTCTCCAAAGTCATTAAATAAATAATTAACCAACAATAGCTGGTACGTTGCCTTGACAACAAAGACTTATTAATATGAGACTGCCCAAGGGAGAATAAGCCAGGGATTTCCAAACTATAGTGTTAATCAAACTACTTCAACACAATACAAGGACTTGGTGCAGGCAGGCGGTCACTGCCTCTGGTGGATTCATGCAGCCTGACATGGAGCTGGGAGCTACTGCAGCCTCTGGCAACAGGGGTAATTTAGTGATGTATTTCTGTACAGCAAAAGGTCAAAACTATTTTTTAAGCAAGAAAAAGGAAACAGAAGATTGGAAGTACCTGAATTGCAGGACCATTAATAACATGTCAGTCATACTTAGAAATTAATATGAGCTGCGTGTCCACAAGGTGTTACAAGATATTTTGGCAAAGTCTATGGAAAAAAGGGCAGCTATGGAAGTCTTCAGATATAACCGCACATGCTAAAGCTTCCTATATTCAATTAATAGAAACTTAAAGATAACACAAGACATACTGGGGGCAGCTAATTTGAGACACCTAATGTGTGCCCCTCACCTTTCATAATATTTCATTCCAGTGTGGCTGGACACAACAGCTATGGAATCAACTTCAAAAGGCAAACTTTATACCTCCATGCTTCTTTATATCTCTTTCTTCTTCCTAAGTTCTTAGAGAAGGAAGTAACGGGCAAAGAGTAACATTACTGTTCCGTTCTCTTAAAGATAGTTTCAAGGTGGTATAATATTTCTCAAAAATAGAAACTGAGAATGTTTTGCTTGTCAAAACCCACATCTGAGAAGCAGCAGGAAGAGGGTCCTTCCTAAAGGGTTCTTATCATGAAGATTTGTAATAGGACATGAGGCTATTCATGCTAGCAAACCAGTTACTGTTTTAGCAAATAAGAACTTGCTCAGAGAGGTCTGTCAGAGCTATTCAGATGAGTCTCTGAATTAGATTGTGCATAAACCATCACAGACAGCAATAATCAAAATCTTGCTGTAATGTAAGATTGTTCCCCAATGAGTGATTTGTTGGTGTAAGGTAAATATATTCTTCAACATTCTGAAATTGCTTTGATCCTGTGAAACTAGTTGCCTTTGTTCTTATTACAGCGTACCTCAGAGTTACTAAGAAAGATCAGAAGTGGTTTTTCTTTCTAAGCCAAAATAGGCATAGACTTTCTCCTGTGCAAAAAGAATAGACCAGTGCTCAGAACTCCTGTGCGTGTGATTGGCATTTCCTAAATGCCACTGTCACTGCCATTTCCTAAATTTGCCACTGCTATGACAGAACCTGAGTTGACAGAGGTTCAAAGAGGAAATGTATATATCTCACTGCAATGTATTCCAGTCTCTGCAGCTACGACTTTTTAGTAGGGTGCAAACAAGTAAAATGAACACTCCCATCCATGTTCCTCAAAAAATTTTGACCTCTTCCCAAGAATCTCCCTCCCTCTCCTGATTTCTCATAAGCCTCACTCCCTGCTCTGCAGAAGCTCTTTCAAGCCAGCCCAAGTTATGCTCTGAGAAGGACCCCATACCACCTTCCTAACCAAGCTGCAGCAGCCCACACTGCCAACAGCCCCGCTCCCCACAGCACAAACAAGCTCTTTCTAGAGTCATATTAACACACAATACACATGCTTGCCAACTCACAGGCTCAGCCATGGAGTTCTCACTCAATCCATCTCAGGTTAAGACTAAATTTGCAATAAAAACGTTCCAATCAACTTTATATGCTCAATCTCACTAAAGTTTTCAGTTTTACCCAACAGCTCTAAAGGAAACTAGAAACACATGGAGTCCCATTGAAAGTCCAAGACCCATGTTTCTAAATTATTGCACTATCCTTGGAAATAGAAGCTGAAATTATATTTAAATTACTGCAAGAAAAATTCTGATATCTGGGATAAATTGCCAAGAAATCCTGAGATGTTGCTTACACTAGAGTCAAATCTGTTACCGAAATCTGGAATTTGAACTAGCAGTGCATATTTCACACGTTTAGACAATTATCAGCTACGAGAGACTCCTGAGACTATTGAAATGGGACAGATTGAATACATCAGCTGGATTCAGTCCATTTAACTTTAATTTAAATATGAAATGCTCTACAGCCTGATACCTATCAGAGTTCTGTCATTCTCCCAGATTAACTCTTTCACAACAGATGTCTAATGAGCATGAGAATAAGCAGTAACACCACAAGACAACAATGGCACAATTTTTTCTTTTTTTCAATAAGGGAATTAAATATCTCAAATCTCGAATAGCTCTGAGTTAGTGCAACCATTTGCTAGTACTATAGGGGTATAACATCATATCGTGGGAAAATCCTGGGAAAGAAAATAAATAATTAAATCAGGAAAAGTTAACCAAAGGTTACATTCTTAGATTTCTCTATAATAATTTAATTTTTCCTCTCAGGTAATACAGTCACAGCAAACTATCTCATGTCAAATTCCTAAGATGGACTTTTCTGCTGGGCACAGCTACTGACCTGCAGCATCTGAAGATAACCTTCTTGTGGGTCACACAGCAGTGATGATATTCGGTGATTGTTCCTCGTGCATCTCTGACTGTTGTCTCTCAAGAGAGGGAAAATTTGCCGGATAACTGTCATCCTACCCAGAGCACTATGTACCAACTCTAATATTTCATTATCAGTGATTTCCTGTGAACAGAGACACAGACTTTTAAGAACATGTATTTGTCTAAATATTTTATATATTCCTTTCATTATTTGATAAATGTTTTTAAACAGACAATAGAAGAAAAGAATTACAAGTGCACATGCTTAGACTAGGCCAAAAAATCTTATTTTTCATTTAATAATAATACTGGTATATTTTTATGCATCATTTGAAACAAAAAAGTTTAAATCAATTCCATTTATCTTGGCAATACTACACATACTTCAGACGTGGTGCCTCTAAGAAAAGCACTAAGATGGTCTTAATAGGTTTCTAAGTATATAACAAGAGCTTTCAAAACAATTTTATATGGAAAAAATTTTGCCTTAACAGAACAGAACCTTACTGTACCCTCAGAGCGAAACAACAAATGGAAAACATAGCCATCTTTAGGAAATACGGTGCTTGTACCTGAGAAAAACTTTACAAGAAAGTACTTTTCCCATAAGAACAGGAGATCATTTCTGCAGACTAATTCTGATAATGACTTAATGAAATCTTTTGATGTTATCTCTATTAAGAAACAAAAACTAGACAGAACTTTATGGAAGGGATTGACACATTTAGGAATGCAAGTTTCTGCACAAAGGATAATATAGAATAAGATATAAGGAGATCTCAAGGACAGGCCGCTCATCTTTCCAGATTTTTCACTTTCTAAAGTTCTCTGCAGACCTTCCCATGTCTTTACCTCCTAATCTACCCTGGGGCGGAGCCTGCATCTACTGCCCGTCTAGTCAACTACATGTTTTACATATTTTGTGTTTTTAAAAACCCCACAAAATGAAAACTTCCTTTTTTAACCCTGCGATAGTTTGAAAATCATGGTCTTAGCAGATCTTGAAATCACCACAGTGGTACAGCTTGTCATGGTTATCTCCTGTCAGGAACTCACCATGAGGACGGACAGGCAGCAGCACCACTGACTGCATTCCTTCCCCCAGGCTCCTTCTCTGGAGGGAGCAGCTTTACATCCCAGATCCTTACCACTGCCACCAGCAGTGTCTGCATGTCACATCAACCCATCTCAAGCACATGCTGGCTGCACAGCTGGGTCAGCCCACTGCACAGCCTCCACAGGGCTGCCCTGAGCCCCTTGCAGAGTAGGGGGCTACAAAATGTTGCTGTGCTTGTCCAGTCAACTTCTGCTGTGCCATCAGCAGAAGTGAACCTGGCCCTGTATTTTAACATTCAAGGAAAAAAAATATTTTGTTTTCTTGCCATTTTCCCATTCAAGCTGTGAGCGAAATGACCATGGGGTTATTATAATTACTTTTTATGGCTGACTAGTACTGTAGCTTTGGCTCAATATATTTCTTCTTTGGCGATTTCCCATCATTTTTTAGGAACATGCATTTTTAGCTTTGCAGGTGAAATACATTGCATTAATGACAGACCAACTGGTGTGGCATGAAAAGAGAAAATCAGAAAATAAATATATTCTTACAGAAGCCAAAGATTTTGAACCTTAATGCTGGGCAGCACCTGTAGCTTTGCAGGGAAACACTGAAAGAGACCCACAAGCTCTACAGATCCTTCCAGACTGCTGCCTTGGATTTCTCTTCTGTGGGGCTGAGGTGTGTTAAAGCCACACAGTGTATCTAAGCCGTGTTCTGGGGGAGAGGCAATTTTATGGGACATCTTTAACTCATAATCCCCTAGGCCACAACTCTTAGCAGCTAACTCTGAATGTCTGGAAACAGGAGGGAAAAAAAAATAAATCAGGAATTATCCAAATCTTTAGTTCACATCACACATGGTTTTTGTCCTCCCTGAGTGATGCACAGCCTTTCAAAGACATCTCATACCTTGTGTCAAAATGTCTGACCGGAAACACATAAGCCTATAGGAAGCAGACCAGAACTGCTTCCTCCATGGGATTTCCAGAGGTAAAATAGCAGCAGAGATCAATTATGTTAAACACATTAACCCAGGTTCTTCTCCTTTGGCAATAGGCACCAAGTGAGTCCTGAGCATAAAAGCCTAGTCAGCCTGTATAGACAAAGAAGAAAATTGGGAGTTCCAGAGGGAAATTCAGTACCTAAATTGGACTAAATCTGACTCTGAAGTGCCATCCTTTTTCTGTG
Source organism: Scolopax minor (assembly GCA_028566535.1). Classification (NCBI taxonomy): domain Eukaryota; kingdom Metazoa; phylum Chordata; class Aves; order Charadriiformes; family Scolopacidae; genus Scolopax; species Scolopax minor. The sequence goes on from JAOXNG010000002.1 coordinate 9,053,121, forward strand.
CGGACAGCCAAAAGTACCTAAATCATTCAATGCCTCGGTTCAGTATATAACACCAAGGGGAACAAAGCTCCTGCATTTTGTTTCAGCTGATGGACATTCATAACAGCAAATGATCCATTCCTTTTACAAACTGGGTGCCTTTTTAAAAATGTAAAAGCATAGAAAAAAAAGGTGTTGGAACAGCTGGGAACAAAAGGTCTATGTCTGCATTTTTGAGCTGCTGATCTAAAAGTCAAAGGTAACTATAGGCCTTTCCACACCAGTTCACAGGGTGGTACAGTCACAGGGAGCATCACATGGCACCTCGGGCAGGTCCAGGAGCAGAACAGCTTGGCTGAGTGCCTGAATTGCAGAGGAGAACAAGTCATCACCATCTGGCACCAGGGCAGCCACTTGCGGCTTCCCTGGCCAGGGGACTGCACCCTTTGCTCGTGCCTGGCACAGCCAGCCTCTGCAGACTCATTTCCAGAAAGCTCATGGTCCTGGCTTAGCAGCACGTGAAAACTTAAATGTCACATGCAGAAAGGTCACCTGCATTCCAACTGTGACAAATATTGGGG
>JAOXNG010000002.1:9053780-9080961 GCA_028566535.1 Scolopax minor
AAGGGGAGGAAGCAAAAGGAAAAAACAAGCCAGAAAAGGAATAACAAGTATATGTGAAGTTAGCTATATAAAAATATCACTTTTTAAAATATATTTGTATGTATAAAGGTTGCACCAAATGATCCTTGAGGTACCTTCCAACCTGGTATTCTATGGTTCTATGAAGTTACTAAAATAATTCTAAGCCTTGGAGTCACAGGGAAAAAATATTTCACATTGATCTTACATTTAAAATTCATTAATATATTGGGTTTTTTTAAAATAACGCATTTTCTTTCCTGTACATAAGAATATTTTCTTTACACCCTGAAACTGACAACTAAGCAAATAATTTAATTTGGTGCTATAGGTGGGTTTTTTTTCAAACAAATATATCCCAAATTTGCAATCTTGTTCTCGGATCGTTACACAGCACAAGTCAACATGCAGTAATTACTATTCATACCATGCGTGAATCCTGTATTCTTAGCAGAGTTTATCAACTGTTTTGGCCAGGGAAGTGCTCCTTACAAAATTTCATATCACATACCCACTTTTTGGCTTACGTGATCTCATGATGTTGCTACTGCAACATGAGGTAAATATTTATTTAATATAGATGGTGGCAGGGGATGTTTTAAGGAAGGTTAAAGAGCCTAACTCTCTCTTGCTTGGTACCTTCAATAACGATTTGCATTCAGGTTGGTAGATATAGAATTTCTTGAATGAGAATGGAGGGAAAGCACTTCACTCAGGGATAAAAGATATTTTATCTAAGTGCTCTTATCTTGGATTTTTCCATTACAATGGGAAAGAATTTGGACATTCCCAATATTTCAGGGAACTCTTAAATGTCTTGGGAAGGCAGCCATAAGTGTAAGACTGACTATTCACCCAGACTAGTAGTAGTTCTTACTACAATCATCACTGAAAGGATAGTCCTTTAAACACTGTTTTTTGTTCATGTGGCTTATTAATGGCAAAGTTAACTCTTCAAGAATTTGTGGCATTCATTTATCTATTTATTTGCACACAAATATTGGTCATTTGGGGAATTCCTTTATCTATTTATTTATCTGTACACAAAGAACTGCAGTTAGTTTGTAATACCTATCCATATTGCTCAGGGGAATATTTAAATCTGCTCTAGTTGTGCTCAACTATCATAACACAAATTGCAAAATGAGACAATTATGTTTCACATTACAATCTCTATTTTCCTAGAAGTAATGACAGAAAATTATAAATTTTAATGACATTAATAATTTAAAGAACCAAGAGATATTTCCAGAAAGCACATCCCTGAGAAAACTGCAGGATTAAACTGAATGGTAATGAGGATGAGGATGCACATGAAGACAAGCTACAGATTTATTTACAGTGGAATTTTTGTATTAGAACAGATACTGTTTGTGAGGTAATTCTAATTCCCCTCAGTGCACTACCTACATCTATAAAGGGACACTTGTTCACTAGTTGAAAATCCAGAAAACATCCCTCAATAAGCTGTTTTTTTAAAAGGTTCACGATACCTTATCATGCAGATAGATTTATTCAACTTAACATTATGCTGGCTTCTCTGCATCGCACATGAACAGACACACACACATATACATAAAGGTTAAACCTTTAAGGCAAGTGCACAATCCCTTTTTCAAAGCATAGAAAACTTTCTAATACAAGGCTGTGTGACCACCTGTACACCTCTCATCCTCACTGTCCTCCCAGAGATCCAACACTACCTCACTTCTCTTCCTTTTAACCGATGTTTTTAAAAATCTCTACAGTTAAAACCAATGTTTTAACTGATTTAGCTCTGTTTCTAGAAAGATATAAAGATTCTGCACTGGGTGTCCAGAAGTCCTTCTCAGATTGCAGCAAGTGCCTATACAGTAAAAGATCCTCTGATTTAATAAAATATAATATCCATACTAAAAAGTATTTATCTTAGGGGAAAAAAAAAGAAAAGCATATAAAAATATAGGAAAAAAAAAAGCAAAAAGAAATCACCACTGTTTTTAATGCAGATTTCACTGGTAAAACAACTCATCAAAGCTCATCTAACATTGCTTACAGCTGACTTCAACTGTTTTTGTGTAATTCAACAGCATTAGAATTAGGTCAATTCTGAACCCTAAAAATTCCTTGAGCAGGACGCAGGTGCACATGCAGTGCAGTTTCATGCATAAGTGTACTTTTCAAGCATATATATGAAAATTACATATTTTTGTAAAAATAAATAAATAAATGAAAATTCTGCAGTGTCAAAGATTACAGCCATTTTTGGGACTAGTAGGAAATATAGATTAGGTGGAATAAAATTGGAATAAATTGTATTTGAAAATTGTTAAGTTTTGCATTGAAATGTGTCATTTTCTGTATCTTAACAAATTTTCCACAGTGTGTTCCTTGTATTTATATTCTTTTTTATTTTTTTATTTTTTGTCTGAATATTTTTGTATAATTTGAAAAGATCTTATAATGCTTGCCCTACTTACATTCATAACTTATCATTAAAAAGTCTGGTTTTTTCAAGAAAAAATAAGGCATGGGGAAGTTTAAAAGAACTATTAACTTCTTGTTATCAGAGTAAACTCAAGCATCACTACAGAGATTGATGCTTTAAAAAAATAATAGTCTTCTGGCACTTCCATATGTAGAGAAAGACAGACCAGGATTCCAGTGTATCAGACAGTCCAACCATTTTCATTTGATTCTACCCAACTAAAAACGATGCTATAACAATTTGCACATGCTTGTGGGTCTAACTATTTATCACCCAAAGTGCATATAAAACAGGAATTTCTGCAAAAACAGAAGTTTTTCCAAAGAAAAATGAACAACAGACACTGCATTCATACGGGATCTTCTTCCAAAGTCATAAGTTTCCCCAGGGTTACAAGCTTAGGGGAATAGGCTAGGAAAATACTTTTTGTTGTGCATTATCTAACACCTTCCTACATGCAACCCTTGGGAAAAAGTAATTTTCTGAGATAGACTTTATCTGATAATTACTATTTTCTGCTCATTTTTCTCAACCTTTAAAAAATATTTTATAGCGAAAAATAAGAAAGGAGTACCAGGATGATAGCTGAGAAACCATTTGATTCTCAAATCAAGAGGATGAGTAACTACAGATATAATGGGCATGTCTGACATGGTGAAAGGAAATAAACGATTGGCAGAAGCAATGGTGCTGCAGGATAGAAATGGAGAGTAAGAAATACATCACATCAGAACAGAGATGATGGGACATATAACAAACTGCCTCCTACAGACAGTAGGAGGTAAAAAGAGGTGATAAGAGACCTATGAAAACAGCATAAAGAAAAAGAATTGAGCTGTAGTCCAGAAAAGTATTTGTTATGCTGTATGGTAGAGAATGTGGTAATCCTAAAACAAAGAAAAAAAAACCCAACAGCGTAATAAGAAGTTATTTTGTGTTAATAACAAATACCCCTTGGTATCGGATCTGATGAGGGTTGATCTGAATCAATGAAAATCAATTCAACGGAAAAGAAAGAAATTAAAACTCTAGCACAGTAGAAGCTCAGTTTTCATATTTACTTTTTTATGTCTTACAATTAAATCTATTTTTAAAGCACTGAAAGTGACACTAATTCATTACTATCTTCTATCTATCTTTCTATCAAAACTACATACAATTACAATATAATCCTCTTTTAAATGACTGATATCAAGAAACATGATGCTGGGTTCATCCCTGGCTAAGTCATATCACTGAGGCTACCCCAAGAATAGATTTGGCTGACAGAACTTAATCAAAAGCAATCACTCTAGCGTGCTTCATAGTAGACAGAGAAGTATGGAGTTCCACACTGACTGGAAATCAAATATGAGTCACGGGGTCCATTTATTTCATGTTTGTCAGCAAAAGTATTAAATAAATTATTTGATCAAAGGTGTATGCAATGACTATCTGTATAAACTGTCATTGCTCTACCCATATTGAAAAAAGATATGTGGAAAAACAGAAGATGTAGACCAGAAAATGCCCAGTGGTGTTTATAATACAGTTGTATTTGTCTCTCCAAATTGAGATCTGAAAATATTTAGCAGACTTACATAATGTGAGTAGGATGTTGAAAAACAAAGATAAAAAATAATAGCAGAACTAGGTATGAAGACACAGATATGATGAGGTGGGAGAGAGTAACCAAGGAAGTTCCTATTCATTATCATATTTAGATAATAAACCATTTCCCAATACTCCATCTAAATTTTACTGCAGAATATTAAATTGCATTTCCTTTATCTTTCTACAGTAAACATGTGATCATATTTTTCTTTTAATATATCTGTTCTACCGCTATACCCTTGCTCCATGTTCTGAGTTTCATAAGAGACAAACATCATTCTTTCAACCTTTTCTCATGGGCCGTATTGTACTGAGCTTTCATCATACTAGGTGCTCTCCTCTGGATTCTCAAAATTGTTCTCTATTTTCTTGTTTGGTTTTAAAGTGTCTTGCCCAAAACTTGCAATACTGTTCCAACAAGGCCAAGCTGATGTAAAGCAGAGCAAAATGATTGTCTCCCTTATCTTACAAAGGATGTTTCCAGTAACATATTTGAGGACTAGATTTTCTTGTTTTGCAAAACCACAACAGTATTGATTCATCTTTTATTTCTTATCCATAAGGATTCTAAGTCGCTCCTGTGGATGCTCTCCTGCTATACCTCATTTTGAAGCCACACTTCACTACTCATCACTTCTTTATATTGAATCTCATTTGATGGAGTGCCTCAGATTTATCTAAATAAACTGGAACTACTACATTATGTTTTTAATGGTCTGATTACAATTAATAGTTTCAATAAAGACGTTAATTTTAATATTTTAATAAATATTAAAACCTATTTTTCCACTAAGTATTCACCTTACACTTTCCCTTATCTTCTGTTATATCTAAACTACTCTGGTATGAGTCATTTTGCTCAGCTTCATTTTATAATATTTTACTTTATTACACCTTTACACTCCTCCTTAATCCTTCTTTTCACCACTTTTTATCAGAATTTCTCTCTGATTTCAAGATCTATAAAGATAACCTATTGGAACCATAACAATGCCTTATTATGCCTTCATCTGCACAGAATTCCAAAGTTCTTTTGCCTTCCTTTACTCACCATATTATCTTTCCAAAAGCACTGCTACTTCCCTAAAATTGTAAAGTTGGAGAATCTTTTTACTAACATCCATTATCCCTATTCTCCTTTTCTCACTTCTTCTGCAAACAAAGCATGCTACCATCTCACAATCACTTTCAGACCAATTATCTTCTGACTTCCTTAGCCCATTCTCCCTTAGCCGTAATGAAATCTGAACTGACAGCTGCCTTAACTTTTTTAACATGTGGAGATAACATTGCCAATCACAGGGAATTGTGACATCTTGTCTGTGTTCCAACATTACTTTTTCAACTTCCAGCATGTATTGTTTGGACATGCAACACTACGTTGTCCACTCTTCATTCCTACCTACCCTTCATGAAAAATTATCTGCTGTCTCAAAGCCTTGTGTTTTGTCCTACCATGTCTTACAACTTTCAATTAAACTTCTGAGTAGTGATGAAAGTTTGTTGAAAAAGAAATTAAAAGAAGGATGAGATAACTCTGAAACAACTCACTTGAGTTATCAGTCAAATTGAGTATCCATTCCATTTCCATGAAGAGTAGTTGATTACTTTGCATACTTTACCAATTTACATGTTAAAATAATGAATGTTTAGAAACTTGGAATTAGAATTAAATATATTGATCTAAGGGAATGTAAAAATGTGTTTAATTTGGCTTAGGTTGTTTTTTTTTTTTTAATCCAAAATTCCAGTTTTGCAGAACAATTTCTTTTATCTTTTCTCTCCACTTGGAATGGAGAACATGTCAAAATCATGAAATGTCCCACAAAATGGGAAACATGGTTTTTAGTGCTATTTATATCCCTAGACCTTTACCCCTATCTGCTGCCAATAAAAAAAGCAGACACAGACTCCTAGAGCATTGCTCCTAGTACAACCTTGTACAAATTCCGTTTCAAGCATTGCTCTTGTGCATCTCCCACAGACATATGCCCTGGGCAATGCACAGCATTTTCTCTGAACAGGCAGAAAAAGAGAAAGGGAAAACAAAAAATGTCAGGAGGAACCAACAGAGATGCTTGATGCCAGACACCAAAGACAAAGAAACGTAAGGGAAAAATAAAAATAATAAGAAAAAAAAAAGCCAAAAAGAGAGGAAAGAATAAATATTCAAAGAAGAGGGAGGGCATCTACAACTCTGCCAGTCATGACACAAGAAACAGTAGCCCACATCTAGAAAAGCTGCTATATCACTTCATCAACACTTAAAAGTACAAACAGCTAAGGTACAAATAGAATACCAGATATATTCTAACAGATCTTCTTTAGGAATAAAAATTGCTGGTCATTGACAACTCCCAACATAATGTGGGTAATAAAATGTTTTGGACTATTCTGAGACAAAGCTAAGCATGGACTTCATTGCTCTGAGGAGTTGTTTGCTTTTTCAAGCATTTATACAGAAATCACAGATATTCTCGCTTTTAAAAAGCTATGTGGCAAACTTAACCCAGAATTCAGGTAGAATTGCTACCTAAATGAAGGAGTGATTTAGTATTTCTAGATGAATAAAAGTGAAGATGATTAAATATAAATCTAAAAAAGGAATGGTGGTTAGAAATACATATCTCTTTTCCCCTCAAATCTCTACACTTTTGACATCTCTGCAAGTTTGAAAAATAAAATGTCTGAAATGCGAAAAGTAGATATACTTACAAATACATATTTTTAAAACAGTAAGGTTTTTATGATTTTGGCTTCAAAGAGGACATTATAAGGGCATCATATTGCCTGTGAAGACCCAATCATATATATTCTCTTATCCTGAAAGACTTGCCGTGTAATGTTTCAACCTTCCAACCCCAGCTTCCAATCAGTAGCCTTTTTCTAAAGATGACAGAGTCCTTTTGCACCTCCAATGTCATCCAAACTGAACAGATACCTCAGCACAGAGACTTGCGTTATTGGAAACTAATAAATGCATGATCTTGACAGAACAGCTCTATAATTTGAGACCAACTCTTATATTCCACAATTGTTTATTTGCTGTGTAATAAGCTTACCAACTATACAGTTTTTAGCTAGCTCATCACCATCTTGGTAGTGTTGCTTACCTAAAAGAATTGAAATGATAAAATATGTTCAAACTCCAAAACTTAATATCTTGCCGTATGGGACAGAAGCCCAAGGGAAAAAAAAAACCAAACCCAAACATTTATTGGATTGGCAATACAGAGAGAGTAAAGTATATTTAATTCAAGCAAGACAATGATAAAAACTCTTATTGAATTAATACTGTGCTATATAGTAATTCTCACTATAGCAAGATAAGTCCAAGTTTCAGTTCCTCATTGGCTACAGGAGAGGTAGGAGACAGGGCAGATTGTGACAAGGTGCTCAAGACCAGTAGAAATCAGTAGTCTGCCCTGTACCAGGACCTTAAATAGTTCCCTGAAGTCAGAAAGGCCTAAAGAGCCTTTTTACAATCCAATGCTCTTTGTGCAGGGAAACTCAAAAGGAAATAATGTCACTGTGTTCCCACTACTGCCCCTTCAGGTCAGTTAGCCCTATACCTCCCTGTCCTTACAAACGGGATCAGTAGGCCACAGACTATAGGGTGATCTTCAATCTGCCTGGGAGAAAAAAAGGACTGGTTAAATATTTGGTCCATTTACAGAATGGACTACATCTGGTTTGCCACTATGTGGAATTACACCTAAAAGAGATGATTCGACTGTTGGGAATTAAAACTTAATTCCATTCTGTGAATCATAGCACCAATCAATATCCAGTCAAAGAATAAAATATTTTTCCTCAAATATCTATGCAGTTTGTGCTGATACCAACTGGAAATACATACATGGAATGCATAATCAGTCTGTTCTCTTGCTAGCATGGAGGTATGTAGACTATTAAAGGATCCTCTATCTTTCTACAAATATATCCATGTAGATGCTTAACGTATATTCTTTTCACAGTAGCTTTAAACACACAAACAGACATTTTCTCCTCTTTTGGCCTGCAAAGAGTTCTCTGAAGTTTCATGAATTTCTGTAACTGTCTGAATTTAACTACATTTTGGCATATTTATAATTATGTGAACTAATATTTTTTCACTAAAATGTTATACTTTAGATTTAGATTTTGTTTCCTTACAGAAGGTCTATCTGTAAGGTAGATAAAACATAATATGTTTTAAATACATAAATATTTAAATAAAATAAATATTTTATTTTATTTATAAAATAAATAAAATAAAACATAAAAAATAAAAGTTCCCAAAATAAAAGTAGAATTGACACCCTGTGCGATGTGTTTGTATAGGTATGTAGATGTTTGTGCATGAGGTGCTAAAGAGGTTTTTTTGTGTTGCAGAGTCAGGTTTCATGAAGTGAGTTTTAACATCTGAAAATAACAGCAGCAATAACAAATTCACAAACACTCCCTCTCTATAAATGTTTAAAGAAATACGCATTGCATTGTCTTTATATGAATATAAAGATTGACTCTCCAGACATCTTGCTGATATTTTGTAGTGGGTCATTACCGCAGCTAACAAATTAGGAGATATTTAAATGTAACAAGGACTAGAAAGAATTTATAAAGCCTTTATAAGCAGAGATTTCACTCACATACCATAACCCCTATTTAATTACATAGTCTTTCTAATGCCATACAGTACAATTTATAGTTACTATTAAAAGTACCTATCCAAAATTATTAGCTAGGTGCAAAGAAAGAAATAAGAAATTAACAAAGGAATTGAAGCTATGCATTTATAATATAAAAATAAAACAGTGAACAGGTTTCTTTTTAAGTTAGATACTTTACTATCTTTTAATGAATCATCTTTGAAAGCAGAAATATATAAAATGGCACCATTTATCCTGAACAATCAGTGATTTACAAATTCCAATATATAGTACAACATATTTCAAGGTTTCCATTGCTTTTTAAATAAGCATCTGTACTGATTCCCATTAGAGCATCATGGTACTAAAGTAATGTAAATAACTGTAGTAGTAGGACAAGATACCATTTGCTGCAGAGAGGAAGTATCACATTTTAAAACTATGCTATCCTGGACCTTGGCCAAAAGACCAACACAATTTTGCACTAAGGAACACATGTATATCATGTAAACCCATATTTGAATGAGCTAAGCCTGCAACTAACCTCAGCACTCTTTCACCTCCTGGTATCTGAGTTCAGGCTTTCATAGCACTGAAGGGTGAGATTCTAGCAGATACAAATGCATGTATTTGAGGTTTATTTTGAGATATTCTTTCCTTCCTAAATAGCCAAGAAGCAGGGTCAACATGAAGGTAAAAATAAAGTCTCCCAGCTGCTGTGGGGTATATTGGAAGCTTCATTTTGACCTTTGGTATTCAACTTATGCCACTTCAATTGACACAGATAAGCAACGACACCACAGAGTTTGCATCTTGTACCATTCAAAAAACAAAAATGCTATGTGTATGCTCAGTTTGATGTGTCAAAACTTATGAAACAAAAGACAGTGATGAGTGAATGTACTAAGCTATGTTATCTCTTTTGACTTTCTTACCTCATTTACATAGACCCAGTGACTATCCTTTGATGCAAGGTTGGTTTCCACAGCCTACAAAAATAAAAAGAAATATAACAATAAAAATAAATAAAACATGTGAAACATATGCCAGAGAGAATTTACATTAAAAGGTACTATGAAACTCATTTTGATTGCTTTCATTGCTATTGGCATTGTTTCTAGTCCAGTTCTTTTCATCTCTTCCACTGCTGCTTCATGGAATGGTATCTTATCGGTGGTATTCACATTTCTCTGACTCCAATGTCTAAACTACAGTAGCCTGTACCGAGAAGATATTCCCTAGATGTACCAAAAAAACATAGTGGAGCATGGTGGTACATCAACATGATAAGGGATGAACAACTGCACATAGCATATGCAGTTCACAAGATTTAACTTGTATGATAAAGCATCCTAGTAGGCTAAGTTTCTTTTCAATATGCCTCTCAAAATATACTGGCTCTGTTTCATTACAACTCTGATAGTTTAACTGTTAGCTAAGCTAGTTAATGAAAAACACCACTCAGAGTGAAGTTCATATGAGTCATCCTCTCTTCAGATTTCCATAAGACCCAAAAGAAAGTTATGATTTGCATGGACCCTTTTTCCGGCTTCCTGTTGTGAACTTGGATAATAAAGAAACAGCTCGTCTCATCAAATAGCTTATTTATCTGTACTCATATAACCCTCGTGCTTCAGTAAGATTCAAAAATTGGGAAAGACTGCTAGCGCAAACAGTAGTTTGAGTAGTACTGAGGACCTCAATGGAAGCATATGGCAATATATATAGAAATTTCTAACTGCCCCCTTTGTTTGACATAGTTAAGCTTACTTCAAGATATTTTATAAGCTAATAAATCAATATCACGCATCAAGAGGCGTACACTACAGTGACAATGATATTGCTAATGTCCTGATTAACACATGGTTAAACAACCACCATGGATTCACCTCACCTAATAAAACAGGACACTCCCAGCACACACATGTATTTCAGGAGGTAGTTCATTACACAAACTTTGAATGTCCCTGCTTTCAACCACTTCTGTGCCAATATGACCCCATTTATTGAACAGATACTGCTATTGCTGTATTGTAAATGGCCCTATGAATCACTGAAATGAACCTGGTTAAAAAAACAAATACAGATTAACAAAATCCTTCTAGTTACTGATTTTTAACTTGGATAATTTTGGCATTTTGTTCATTGTGTGTGGCCTCAAATAGAACTGCGCCAGTATAGAGAAGCTCTGTAGACTGCAGCATTTGGCTGGACAGGAACATCATTAACCATCTTCCTCTCCAGAACACATTTGCATAAACACCTCTCAGATATTTAGTATCAGTTAGGATGAATCATCTTCTTCCATGACACTGGAAGACTACAGATGACTGGCTTAGAATAAACGCCCACAACTTACAAGGCTGCGGTGAAATAACAAGATATCCACTCTTAATATAGGCAAAGGAAGTGCTGGTACCTGATCCTAGCAATAAACAACCCCAAAACTGACTACGTAGCCAACATCAACATTTTTAACATTACTCTTAGTTTATATTGTGTTAAAATAAAATGAAAAAAAAAAAGGAGGAAAGAAAAGAAGTAAAATTTAAGTAACTGTGTTTTAAAACTTTACTGATTTGTGTGGTCTACATAAACCTAAGAGAAAGTTGTGGGCAACACAGACACTTCAATCTATTTCTCATGTCCACAAGGTGAAATACCCCTTTAAAGGGACAATAATCCCAAAACAGAAGCTACAAAGAAGTTGAAATAGAAAAGTCAACACAGACAGGGCACAGTATTTCTCATCATCATCATAAACAGCTTTATGGGAAATTAACTGTCTCTGGTGTCAAAGCAGAGGAGAACCACTAGAGACAACATTTCTGACAAGTTAATCCTCTCCTAAGCATGCAGTGAAAAATTGTCTCCCTTGGTAATTGTCTCCCTCAGTTTCTTTTAAGCTGGCAAGAAAATTAAACTGACCACCTAATTGAGGAATCACAACTATTATGAAAGTTAGCAGTAATGCCAGAGAGGGCAAAAACTTGTAGATTTTCTCCCTATTCACCCCTCCAACATATTCAGACAAAGCCAAAATAGCCAGGTGCTGTAACATATAGAAGAAAATCAAAGTGCTGCCAACGTTAGCAAAGCAGAACTAAATAATGCTCAGGTGCAGAGTTATTGCATTGGCTACATTTTGTGATTTATCTGCAACAGTGAGCAATTTGTATGAATAAATGCTAAGTCTGAGGAGCTGCAAGAGCCAGGGAATTTGAAATGAATTATTGTAACTCATTCTTCTGTGTTCATGTATCTGGGCCAAAGTTTTTAAAATGAAGTACCTAAATTTAGGTTGCTAAGAGTTTATATTTAGTCATCAGAGTGATAGACCATTTAGCACATCCTACAGAAGTCAATGGTTCTGCACTCTAAAAGCCTGAAATGTATTCAGAAACATGACCGCATGTAGCCAAGTTTAAACATTTATAAATATCTTGTTTAGAGCTGCAACATAGCATGAAGCATTATTCTAAAGTTATATATGTTGAGAGGAAGCAGAAACTTCTTGCAGCCTAAGATTCAGTTTTTGCACCACCTTTGCTGTCCTGAAGAATCCTAAAAGGAACTACTGAAAGTCACATCACCTTCTAATATCACTAGTGTCTCGGGAGTGCATTGATAAAGGCTCAGGGAAGTAAAGCACTGTGAACAGCAAGCTCCTGGAGACCTATGATATCATAAGCAAATTCTCAGAATAAAAAAGAAATTAGATATGTTTGGAACATATGGAGCTTTTTTAAAGAGGAAAAAGTATCAGCATTTGGGAGATTATGGTCACTCATTTTTAATTATTCAACCTGTTCAAATCCTACCACTTATTTAAACTCGTGCTTCCACCCATTAAAAAAAAGCTTATGAAACATCCTGAAGGATCTATTGCCTATTTCATAAATGCACCCTATATTAAAAAAAGTAAGATAGGAATTTGAAATTTCGGCAGGATTCGAGTGTTAAACATGTTAGAAGAGGGGTTTTTGTGGAAAAATTATTAATATATGTGCAAAACCTCCTAGTTCTTTATATACACTTTATGTATACAGGATCTAGTTGACACTTGGGAGTAATGCCTCACAACATTTCTATCAAATAGAAAATCTGTTTTTTCTAGAAAAAAATTTTCTAGAAATTAAAGAGCATCTATCTTTCCCTTATTTCCTCTTAGAGTAGCAAGCAGCTTCTGCAAACTTGAAAAAAGAGGGGGGATTGATACTGTATGCCCTTCATTCTTCCCCAACTACATTTCAACATCCAAATGTTAAAATCCAAACAAGAGAGTTATAATTCTTTCAGTCACAATTAATGGTAGCATATAAATGATATTATCAGAATTGTGCCAGACTGGGAAGAAGGGAAGGGGAGAAGTGAATGTAGAAAACTGTTTTATAATGTTTTGGTAGAAAGCATTTGCAATAGAAATGAAATAGGGAGACACTGAAACTCAAAGTATGAGCATTAAGATTTCAGATGTCATACCAACAATGATAAAATAAAAGATACTTAATGAAAAACAAACAAAGGTATTTTCACGTTTATAACTTTGTTTACTTTTAAATGTATAACTTTAAAAATTTACTGCAAATAATCCATGACAACATTATTTTGTTGGAATATAGTGGAATATACTATTCCATGCCTTTATTTATTTACAAGCCTTTATGAATAAGCAACTTGGTTCATTATTTTATCTAATGGCAGTTGCAGGATTAAAAGAAGAATTAGGAAAGCAAGCAATAAAAAATGCTATGTTCAGAAATAAAGCAATTTTGCAGAAAAAAACCAAACCAAACCACAAAATAATACCAAACCCAGAACAGAAACAATCCTTTCCCAATCATCTCAACAAATCAGGAACTGAAAACATTTCCAAGCATTCAGTTGCTGGCTAGTAATAGGAAAGGTTCTTTTCCACAATACTTGGCTGCTTTGCCAGGGTTAACCCCTTGGTATGAACAGCAAAAGACAGGCTGTGTAGAAAGAAATGTAGGGATGAGTGCCTGGACACAACTTAGGGAGAAGGTGGTGGGTGTTAAAACAGACATTGGGCAGACACTACACCCCAGTGACAGCAGGATATGCTGAAAAGTTTAGGCTTCCATGCATCTGTGTTACAGTTAACAACCTGTTGTCTTCTTACTGTGTACCCGGGCGGACAGGCAGTGGGAATGTCTGGAAGCACCATAATCAACCCCGGGTCCTAGAAGGAAGGAAATGTCTTGCAGATGGCAAGCACAGATGTCCCTGTTCCATCTACTTTTCTGGAAACAAGAGCTGCCACCCTGAAATCCATGATTTAAAAGAGCCATCAGAATATTTTGCCAAAAAGTGATATCAAAGTAGTAAAGGGTATTGCTTGCACATACTTTACCTTAACACTAAGGATAAAGAGCACCATAGCTTTCCAGAGATAAAGGAATGAAAGGGTAAACTGGGAAGTTCACAGTTAGAAAATAACTTGGAAAGAGTGTGTTAAGAGATGTTGAAGGATCACAGAACCAAAGTTGTTGCCAACCAATGACTAATTACAGCTGGCAGCAGAGAGCAGATACACCTGCAAGGTGATGAGGGCTCCGTGGAGGCACCAGCAGACACATCCGACCATCTTAAGACTACAGCACCAGGAACCAGGCCCCGGTACAAAGCTCCTCCTATACAACTGTCTTCTGGCTTTCAGTGCCATGACAGACCCCTGCCAACTAGACAGACTGCCAAGAGCCAGCCTCCAGGATGCTTACAGCAGAAAACCAGGCACAAAGAGAGCTCGCCAGAGAGGATCTGAGGAAAAAGCCTGGTGGAGACCCAAGTTATCTCAGAGATCAGCATGGTGGGGAATGATATTAAGAAATATTCAAGGTCGGATTTACTACTATGAAATAAGTAAAAAAAAATAATATATATATATGCTTTCATCACAGGCAGATGTCACAAATCTCTGGTTCTTCTGAGGTCATTTGTCATCTTTCCCATCATATTTCTAAAGCAACCAGCGTGGTAATGACAGATAAACTTCTTTTTTTACTTTTTTTTCTTTATTTTTTTCTTGTTGTTCATAATGAAGGCATAAGTAAAGAAGGGTTTGGGGAAGTAATCATGTCTAAATCTCAGCTCATTACAAATCTTTCATGAGGGATCAGTCACAGACCTTAAAATTCACTACTTGCTCTCTTTACATTTGTCACTGGACAGGTTTCAAACTAAAATGGTTTCCAGTTCCTATTGTCCCAAGCAAGGTTCAAGCCAGCAGCTTGAACATCCTTGAAGAAATTACTTAATTACTGTCTTTCATTTCCCACCCCCAAAAAAGGAAAAAATTTCACAGCCATTTTGAAATCTGTTACAGTAAAACAGCAATGGGAAAACAGTTCCTAGCTTCTTTACAACATCTTGTAAGCCTGAGCCAAACCTAGCTCCAGCCGCTGTCTTTCATTGCAGGAAATGGACTTATATGTTTTTAAATGGCTTTGTTCTTTATTTAAATGTACAGGAAAACATTGTAGGAATCAGGGTACTGGTTTAGATCCCAAAGAGGAGATAGAGACCACCTTTCCAATGCAATACATCTGACAGTAATTAATTGGATACTATCAAAGTGTACCTGTTTAACTGAGAAACTTTGTATATGTCAAATAAGTTAAGATAAAAGATATGAAAAAGTCAATTCTGGTAGAGCAGATGGGTTCAGTCTATATCCCCTAGGTACTCAATTTATACTTAGAAACTCCTTCAATTAAAATACTGCCGTTCATATCCAGGAGTGACTTGCATAGGTAATAGAACTTCACAGAAAGTATCAGTTTTGTATCAGTTACTGAGATTCTTGCAATTCATTAGAACTTTTCTTTCTTTTTCATTTAAAATAAATATCTCTTGTCTCAATATCTCCAAAGCAGCATAAATCCTATAGTATTTAATAGATTAAAAATAAATAAATAAGCATTACTAGCCACAATAAACAATTTTTAAAAATAATAATAAAAAAGCCAGTATATATATAGATACTTATAGTGTACTAAAGAATACTGCAAACTGATATTTGTTTCTAGAGCTTAATTGGTAACAGAACAAGTAGTACAGGGATTAAATCAGAATTTTCCAGGCCACAGTAAAACTTTCCATCTCTAGATGAAAAGTCATAAAACTGGGACTTTTTGGACCAAGAATCTTGAAGATAAATAATTCAGTTGCAGTAAACTGGATCAGGACGGTAAGCTTACTTTTCTCATTTAATACTAATTAAGATTTCTAAATGTTATTTTAATGTGAAATATTAAATTCTTCCTTCTCTAAATGGTAAAATAGGAATTTAAAGAGGTTCCATGACATGCTTTTTCAGATGAGAAAATTCACTGAGCCTGACCTTTCTTACTGACCGTCACTTTTCATGAAGAATTTGTACTTTTAATAAAAAAGGCTTTGACAGGATTTCTACCCCTTTTCTGAACATCTTCCTAGAAATGTGTACATACGAACTTTTAAAAAAACACTTAGCACTCTCACTGATCTTTCAGTGATCACTACCTCATGCCAAAGATAAGAGTTAATTTCCCTATACTTACAACAGAAGCTGTCAATTCAGAATCTCAGTACATACTAGCATTGTCCAAGTGATTAGAAAACCACCAACATAACATGCTTTTAACAAACACATTTCTTGATAATTCAGTGTGTGTATTACTTCATTGGTCTACACTAAATAAACATATTACTAAAAAAGTCTCACTCAGTGGGAATGTGGTTTTTTTCAATTTATGCACTGTTTCATTAAAACATGAAGCCTGGTATTTCCTTATTACTCTTCTGCAGAACTGCATTCTTAAGAAAAGCTATTTCTCTCACTGGTACTGACAAAGTACAAATAATTACTGAAAGGCTGTAATGAGTTTGGATGGTATTTTAACAATTATGGGTTTCTCCAGTAGCATAAGTTTAGAAGCCTGTCATGTTCAGCTTGAATCTCCCATAACAGATAGTCCAGGAAAGTCATTCAGATCCCTATATTCTCCCACTCAGCTGTCTTGTCATTAGTCTTGGCATTAGTCATTAGCTATCCAGTGTTCTTATTCCCAACACACTCTGTAATATTTCATTTATGGTCACTGCCCAAATCATATAAGATGGTACTTTCCTGAAAGCTAAATATCTCAACCTAATAAATGAAAAAAAAAAAAAAGAAAAAAGAGGAGGAAGAAAGGAGAAGAAAAAGGAGAAAGAGAAGGAAAAGGAAAAGACTAAAAATAAAAAAAACATTCCAACATTCCACAGCAAATCCTCAAATACCATCAACAATTGAGCTCCATTTTCACTTGCTAATAACACATTTCACACATACAGGAGTAAATATGACCCAAACCTTCTCCAGATTTTACCACACACCCCTACAGTTGATGAATAGTAATTAGAAGGTGTACATGACATGTTTGTACAATATGATTTGATAATAACCCAAACTTAAATATAGTAATAATATAATTTAAAGTTTTTACTGTAATAGTTTCCTATTACTTAGGTCATAGATGTTCAAAAAAAAACACAACTCCACTGAAGAAAACCAACATAAAAGCTTAATGTTGATCAAGAGAAATATTGAAGATGAAGAAAATTATAAGAGTGGGGGAAGAACTGCAGCTTCTCCTGGCTACACGGCTGTAATGTTCTTGAGTATCTACTGTAATATATGTGACATTGCCTATTGTTTTAGCCTTAATCATTTCAATGTAATGCCTTGAGATTTCCATTTAATCTTATTCCCATTTTATAGTTAATGCTTATTATATTCAATCTCTGTTGCCATTCCGTTTAATGCATATTCCACTGAATGATGCATAAAAGTAAAGTACTATATATGGAATTCTTCCAAAAGCATTCAGTGAGAATTTACTTTTCAAAGCTCAAATGTCACATGCTATTTATAAATGTGGCAACTGTTGACCATTCAACTACGTGGCACAGTGGGGACACCAGATAATTGCACAGCTGTCAGAAAGCAACATTTCCATAAGGGCATAAATCTAATGTTAACTAAAGAACATAACCTCTCAGAAATCTCATACTTGAAATTTTTACAAAACCACACTCTGAGTTGACTTTGAAGACCCAATGACATCTTTGAAAAGAATAACTGGTTTTGCTTAGACACTGAATTTCTTTTTGAAGATAACAATTTTGTACATCTATGCTCTATTAAAAAGTTTTAGCTTTTCAGAGATAATGTTGTAATGCTTTGTTAAGGACTGTTCCCCTGAGACAAACTAAAATTCATCAGAATTGGTCAGCATCTGGATCTTGGGGGTTTTTGTTGGCTTGCTTTTGTTCTCCTGCCTCTCATTAAGAGAAGAAATCACCACTGAAACAATTCAGCAGTTTAAGTTTTCTATTTGTTTGGAATGCCTACACGGAGTTGACTAGACCTAAGTAGGAAGGTTGAAAATGCCTTTTAAACTTATTTTCAGCATGGATGATTGCTCTCTATTGTCATAAAAAGAAGCCATTCCACAGTCAGGGTATAACACATATCAGCATATACCACCAAGCTCATACACTGTGCTTTCTCAGCTCTACTCAGAAACTATAGCTTAAGCTCCAACTTCAGCTTGCACTGTAAGTTCAATATAAATTTTTAGAGTTTGCACAATTTTTTCCAGAGTTTGATATTTTTGTAGGTATGAAACAGCAGATGGTAACTATATCATTAAAGAAAGATGCAAACTTCTTAGCTTTCTAACACACACACAACATCAAACGGTGAACCACAACCTACACATTTCTAATTTTCTCTTATAATGGAGAGTGCTTTGTCTTAACAGTGTGATAGCTGAAGCTCCCAAAATCATGTATCACATAAACTCTTAACTGAGACAGCCAGCTAAAAGCTGAAGAGGCCACTTTTTATTTTCCCCGAAGTAATGGTTTAATACTGATTCATTGCCTCTGGCAAAAAAACGTCCATCCAATTGCAAGACTGTTACTTTACATAGGTTATGGGTTTGTAAGCTCTATGAACTGGGAAAGATATAGCCACATCAAAGGTTACCCTGTCCATTAGCCATCTTTTAATCTGTTCACACAAAAACAATCTCTTCTCTTAAATTTGTTAAAAATCTTGTCTGGTTTTAAAGGAAAGAAGATGACACTAATCTTATGTCAGTCTCAGCCTCAAATATAATCACAATCAAACCCATCCTTTTCTGCCTACAGCACTCTTATTTTAAATTGTGAAATAAATACATAAATAACGCAAAATCCTTACAGGTCTAAGGACCTTCTTGTTAGTGATAGTGCATTTTACATGCACAAACAGTGCCACAGGCTATGAGCACTAAAGAACACTTTAAAGATCACACTAGCCATCTCAAACCAGAAGACTTCCTGATCAGCTCTGCCAAGAGGAAAGAATATTTGTTTTTCTTTACACTGCACAACCATACTTGGCTTCTATGTACTTGTCAAGTGATAGTTCTTTCAGACTGCTCTAATAGGAAAGAAACCCTTTGGGAGCAGTAATGGTGGTGATGGAAGGGCTAACTCTCCATTTATACATTCACAGTCTCAATAACTTTATGCAAAGCCTTACAGGCTATATAAAGGTAAGCAAAGGGAGCAGTCACCTAGCACTGAGTACATACACAGAACACACCAATAAGAAATAGGCACAGAGAAGTTCACTTTTTGTTTATAGATTTTTCTTCCAAGTAGGTGTTCAAATATGCACCATTTGGGTCAAAACTTAGAATGCTTTGCACCCACGCTTTCTCAAAGCTTGCAGAGGTGCACTAGAGCCCCTGTGGTTATCTCATTACAGACAGTCTTTATCAGCTTTATGTTTGGCAGCAAGAATGTTATTAAAAAAATAAGGGGCATGAGTAGAGTTGACAGGAAAACATACTTATTTTTCCTTAAATGCATACAGTTATTCAGAGGAGCATGGCAAAGTTATTAATTTTAAAATACATATTTCATCCTTTCAAACAATTTCCACTTCATCTAACTAACACAAGCTCACATAGTGTTTGCAAAGTTATAGACAAATTAGAATGAACCTTTCTACGTTGTCTGGAGCCACTGCTTATCTTCTGACTGCAGGGAAACCAGCATTCATTACACATTATGTCTTGATTCTGTTCTTGAAACCAAATCGTTTTCATTTTAACTACTATAATTTTCTTCCCATTGTTTCTGAGGTAGAATTTAGGCATCTGTATTAGAATTTCCGTGTACCTGAACTTCCATACAAATCCAGAGGAAGAAAAAACGGAAACCAAGAGGGTTTTAATTTTAAATTCTGAGCTCATTTGACTTGTGATATGCTTTCCTTACCACTGATTCCTATTATTTCATCCATGCCGGTATGAAAGTATTCAGTATTCACAAGGGAAACTTCCATTATGTCTAATCAAACCCTACACCTCAAGGACGAAAAATAAAGTATACTTTGTGTTATATCCTTCATGCAGAATTATTTCTATAGAGGACCGTAAGTCTATGTTTTAAGCCTCTCATGACCAGATGAGGGGGGAAAACCAACAGTTTCCAAATATTATGGGAAAAACAGAGTTTTTAAATTAACCATTGTATTTTTCACAAATGATGACTAGAATACTGCTTCAATGCACATCCCATGAAAAAACATTTGATTTTCACATTAATATATGAAAGTATCCAACAATGGTTAATTGATTTTTCTGAAGATAAAGTGAAACAATATGTTGTTTAATAATACAACAAATAGTGCCAAATAGGGAATTTGGCATGAGTGAAAATCTATGGCAGATGGAAAGAAGAACCAAGTCTGTTAGGTGATGACAGCTTTGTTCATAAAGTCTGAAGGGTGGTCAAATTTCACAATTTGCAGAATGTACTTGGGCACACAGGAGTTTTGAATAAGACAAAGGTAAAACTGCAAGTATCTTTGGCTATACCTAGCAAAAATTTAAAAAGACAGTATCTTGGAAAATCAATAAGCAGGTGTCAAAATGGGAAGTTTGTTAGAGTTAAATGTAACAATAAAGAGGAGGAAAAAAGACAACATTGGACTGGACAATATTTTTGTATCAGGTCTACACCTGGTTTTATAGAAGTCTCAAAAGAATGTGACCATAAACATTATTATCTGAAAAAAATGAATAAAGACGCATGCTTAAGTGCTTACCTGATAGAAACATAATGCTATCACCTGACAGAAATCATAGAAGAGAAAAACTAAGGAGTAGCAATGCATCTGGAGATAATTCAGAAATTTTTTGAAGTAAACACAGAGGAAAGAAGAGAAAATATTAATTTGACATGACGTCAGTTATAAATACCTGCAAACAGAAAGACTTGGAGCATGTGAGCACAAAGACAAGACAGAGGAGTGATCAACTATGTCAAGACAAACTGTTGGTAACAAGTGAGACAGCTGGCTCAGGGAATTGCTGCATAGAACAAACAGAGAAGCAAAGACCAGATGAAACCAATAAGCACAGAGAAAGATAAAATCCAAGGCCTGAAAACTATGGGTGGTGAGAACAACATATAGAAGATTAAAAAATATAAATGAAAGAGTTGGGAAAGGGGACAGGTAAGTAGGAAGTAACCACAAAACAGATGAAGAAAAAATAAAATTAAGAAACTAGAAATTCATCCCAGGAACTGCTGAATTTCATGAGGGACAAATTGACTGGCCTGTCATCAGAGAGCACAGAAGAAAGAGGTCAGCAAGCTAAGACAAGAGTCAGCCTTGAGGCAGAAAAGAAATAAGAAAGAATAATAAAAAAAAACTATTCTTTGTTCACTTCGGTCAAGAATCATTGTAAGGTTATTGCTTGATAAAGTAATATTTATACAGAGAGATACACAGTGCAAATCAAAGTAGGCCATAGCTAATGAAGATGAACAGACAGAAAAAAAAGATTTGTGATAAAAAGAAACAGTAAGTGTAACCACTGAAAAGTATTCTCATTAAAATGCACCTTTCTTAGGTGATCCTTTCAGATAGGACTTTCAGTGCTGGCCTTGAGGGGCTTAAGTCTGAAACTACTAGAAGAAAAGTAAATATTGAAGAGCACACAGGACTCACAGTCTCTAAAACTATTTTAATTGGTGAAACTATAAAAAAATATGTTAATGAGTGTATAGTACCAGATATGTCCAAACAAAGAGGGCAGTACAAGATGTAAAAGTATCAATAAGAAAAATACAAATATGATGACTTTAGAGTCAGAAATGAAATTATATTTATATCAAGATGACAGATAACAAAGAAATAAATAGGAATATCATGGTAAAACAGACTGAATCTATGTAATGGAGGGAAGTATAATAAAGGAAAGAAAGAATTCCTAGGAAAAGGGCCCTACAATCAAAGTTGACTATAGAAGAATAACACCTATTAAAAAGTTCTGCAGGGGTGCTGTGCATTTAATAAATTTTAAAATCTTAAGTTAGAGGTAAAAAAGTAATTTATTTTGTTGGATAGCATAATCATGAATTAAATGAAGCAAAGTACAGACAGGTTCCTAACTTTATAATCGAAGAACTTAAAGAAATTCCAAATATCCTCTGCCATCCTTGGGTTTTGAGCTTTTCAATTATCCTGTTTTCTCAGCAGTTACTTCTTTTGAACCTGAGAGCTTTAGTTATTTAATACTATCAGTAATGATCCTGAGAAATACTGTTAGAGGAATTAACTACAATAAGAAACTAGGAAGTATGATAAATACAGAGGTATTTAGAGACCATTAAAAAAGATGATGACTTCTGAAACCGGATAATATGATTTTGTTGAAAATTACTACTTTGAAAAATAAGGTCACTCTCAGAGAACAATAAAAAATTCTAAAATTCTGCTCTTATTTGAGATCATCAGTGGTTGAAAAACCACTAGAGGATTATTAGAAGTTTATTGTCTGTGATCTAGCAATTTGTGCACCCATGAACAATTAGACTTTAAGACATACCAGCTGAAGTGCTGTCAGTTGAGCAAGTATGAATACCAACAGAGAGACTCTTGTAGTCACTAAGAGGTGGAGATTAAAGTTTAAATTTGTATAGTTTAGTAGCAGAACCATAATACAGTATGCTTGCTGTATTTCAAGTACTATTTTAAGTCACTCATGAGGATAAAAACCAAAGTATCCCAATTGCTAAACTCACATGGCCATGATAGCTCAGACATATGGATGCAAGTAGGATCACGCATATATTCTGACTGAGAATACATACAAATAAGTTAATTTCTCATCTTGTACCCCTGAGACTGTGCAGAAACTCAGCAGCAGAAACTCATAAAACCTGGGTTTTATAAGAAAGACACAAAAATATGCATTTTATAGACTACAGAAGAGCTGAAGGAGTTAATACTGAGTCCCTGTTTCTATAAGGAATTCAGGCATTCAAGATTTAACATCTCATATTTTACAAATTGCATCTCCTGGAACTCGGCAAGCATCTTGTCAGCTTCAATGCAATTTGCTTTTCCAAACCCAAACTGTTTTTAAAAGATTAAGGTGTTCTAATTTTTTAAGAAGTGTGAACAAAAGCAGTAATCCTTTACCATTGTGATAAGGATTGTCTACCATAATCTTTATTATTTACTAAAGCTTGACTGTTAAAAAAAAAGGAACTAACATTTCAAAGTCTATTTAGGTAGCTCAGTTGCTATTTTCTGAATTCAGGGCTGAGGAAAGAAGACTGATTACTTCTGCTCTGAAGAACTCAGATTAAAAAAATGATGGTATTTGATGGAAACTACATGATTTAAGAATTAATTGTGTAATAATGGATTACTTTTAGCCCCATTCAAGTCAAGGGTAACGATATTTCATCCTTGGGAGTCTTCTGTCTCTCAAATACTGCTTCAAATCCTCCCAAACTGATAGATTTAGATTATATTAAGAGCCAGTTAGTCCATGATTTAGTAAAGTAACTCAGCTAAGAGGTCCTTAACTAAAGACTATTACAAACACATACCAAACATGATCAAAGAAATCTTAGTCTCTGCTTTCTTGATGAAAGTAGGTATGGCAGAGTCCTGGGGAAGCAAAAACCCCAGGCACCACCTACTATGTGAGATGTTCAAATCAGGCTGGTACCAGTCCCAAACAGGTGAGCTTCAAGATGATATAAAAATAGTTTTCAGCAGAATGGAAAAGAAAAAGATAATAATAACGTAAGTATTATCAGACTTTTTTTGCAGTTGGAGATTAAGACAGAGACATCAAGTGTATGATAAACATCACACAAAGCACATGACAGAACAAGGAGCTCAAGTCATTTGTCCTTGTTCAAGGACTTCAAAAGTAATCCTTGTTTTAAAAATCTGGATCCTTGCTTGCCTTTGGTAGCATCAGATGGATTCATCACAACAAAGGATGCGCTGAACCTGCTGCTTTCTGCTTCAGAAGAAGGAAAAGATAACACACACTTGGAGATGCTCCATCAGTGTCTCAACGGCCCTTCACCAGAAATGCGTTCTTACCTTTGTCTCATTTGGTACCTCTGCTTGAAGAGTAGTTTAAAGATGTGCAGTCTCAACTATGCACATAAATCTGTTCCTTTTATGGCTTTCTCCATTACAGCATTAAAATTGAAAACAAAACCTCAACTTACAAGAATATCCCTGCAAGTTTGCACTTGCAAATTATATCCTATTGCATCACGCCTGCAGCAACTCCTAAACCTGGGGTTTGATTGTTTTCAATTGAATGCTGGAAGGTGGCAGAAGTATTTTTCCTTGATGATTCTGAAGCTCATAGCCAGAATTTTCCAGACACAATCCTGAATCACCTTGCCCTTTCATGGATAGATATAAATGTCTTTTTGTATGTGCACATCTGTGTGGATATGTTCCCACATATATGTATACAGATGTCTGAGGATGGGCATGTAAAACAAACAAGAAAAAGAAAAGTGGAGAGAAAAAAACAGGCCAGCAGTAACATCCAAAACATCTAGGTCCAAGCATAAAGGGTATTTTAAACAAAGTTGTGTCCTCACCAAACTGAATAGGGACTTGGAAAAATGACTCCTGGATTTATCATAAAATTCCTGGAAACACGTCCAAATTTTCTCAAGTTTGATGCATAACTAATTCCATATTATGTATATGCATTTAAATAGATACACACACATATACACATGCATAAAATGTTGTACATCTAAGACAGGTAGGCAAACAACTGGTGGAACTGTTCCATGGACCTGTATCGTCTTAGAAGGGAATAGTATTAGTAGTTATGTTAACAAGTAAAATTTGCATATGTTTTGGCCATTGATTTTAAAGTTTGGCTATACCTAAATAGAATTTATTTGTCAATTGGTCAATTATACACTTACCTGGAAATCAATATAAATCAATACACCACACAGTTTCTTTCTCTTCTGCCTGTATGTCATGTATTCCCTCCCTCCTGTGCCTTTAAGAATAAGAAAATAGAGGCAGGCGGTCCTTTTGAAATTATTTGTATATGTACAATTTTCTGTCATCATTTATTGACTTCTGAGAGAATGATGTCTTTACACCTTTGGGACAAGTGGCAAGAAGACCTTTCCCCCACTAGATTTATTATTGCCTTGCCACTGAAAGCACATTTCACCACTACTGTTGGCTGTGTCAGATGAGATAACACATGACCGAGCTCTGTGCAAATTGCTTCTCACTGCAGCCTACGTACCATGCTCAAGCATCACCTTCACTAACCTCCCATTGTTCCTCGTTTCTTTTCATTAAGTCTATTCAACAGTTCCCTCTAAAATCTGTCTTGGCTGTCTCTCTGTTTGATGACTTCCTCCTGCACCTTTCAACAAGCACAAGACGTTACTCACCTATCTGTGCTGCGCAGCTGAAACAGAGACGTTTCTCAGTCCAATGAGAAGACTGTAGCATGTGCCTGTGCTATCGTTTTGCTTTCCTATAGCTACCCTATGCCCCTATTTCAGAGAACAATTTATTTCCCAAATTAATGACAACTACCCCACCAGTCTTTATTCTGGAACCTTCACCAGCTACTTCCTCCATTCCAAATCCTGAGACAGATGGAGCAGTTTGCTCCCATCTGTAGATAAACTACAAACATAAAACACTTCCTCTCTCTACCACCTTTTCTCTCTTGCCTCCTCAGACAGATTGAAGAGCCTACAACAGCTGTCCAAAAACCTCACACCATTGATTTTCCTGCTCTTTTTAAAAATCACAGACAGAACCTGGTATTGTGAGCCATGCATTTCATTTCCTGTGTGTTGGCTAAATAAGGTATATTAGGCTTAATAAGATATATTCAAGAAGGCTTTAATTTCCAACCCAAACTTTTTAAACTCAGTTTTGGTTACTCCAATACCTTTTCTCCTTGCACTTGAGCTTTCTTTCCTCAGAGACCCCTATCTCTATACTTGGGATGGAGTTAATGACAGGATTCACCAGCTCTCACCCTCTCTGTTCTTCAGAAATGTGACCTTGCACCACCGGAAATTGTGCTGTGAGAAACAGATATGCAAAACAAACCTTCACCAGCTTTGAAAAACCACGCAAAATTATTTTCTACCCTATTTGCCCATTTGGTTACAAAATAGGAAGGACATTTTTTCTTTACCTGAGTGAACAGGAATAAATAGACTTTTCAATCCTCAATTCTCATTTACCTACATTTAACTACAGATATATAGACTCATTTGTGCAAAAGCTATGCATATGTCCACACATACCCCTCCAAATACCCTCTACCACAGGGTACAGCTGCCATTCAAGTCAAGTGCCATAAATTCATCAGAAAAATTATACTTGCTCAAAAACCAAAATAATAATTACCAAAAAAACTCAACCAAAACAACTATCTGGCATTCTTAACACTGTTCTCATTTGAAATTCCCCTACACGAGTCACGATGGATTAAGAGAAACCAAAACACATAACCCCAGGATGGATTTTAAACAGTTTTATTCACATAATTTAAAAAAACTAGGATATCATATAGCTTTCTCAGGCTTCACAAGGACCTGAATCCTTCTCTGTGACTACTGAGCACAATTTACCAAACTTGAACTATCTCTTCCATTTAATAACTGATGATTAATTGCTCAATATACTGATTGCTTTTCAAGTCCTGCTCTTGAGTCACATGCCTGTGCAACTTGGGAAGCTAATATATAATCCTAAACTTTGCTATTCTATGCTATTGCCAGGGAAGGCTCAAAACTTGTCTCCGATGAATAATTGTGGTAATAAGTGAAATAAACTGAGATGTCTTTTTTTTTTATCACTGTTTGAACTATTAACACAGAAAATAAGGAGCCTTGGGAAAAAAGATGTTAGAAATATCTGTCTGATGCAAAAATCAAAGTTCCTTCAATGTTTTAAGTAAAGTGACACCTCAAAAATGGGTGTAATTTTTCAGTACCATACTTTTTAAATAAATAGGATTTTAAATGTATGACTAATTTGTCTCATACAAATCTCCCTTTTGAATTTACGTATGTAAATTTTTGCAGAATTACC